>CP097510.1:103044629-103094629 GCA_023547065.1 Musa troglodytarum | reverse complement strand
GGTCACGATGTTCTTCCATCTGACTGATTCGACCCGTTCGGTGTAATGGTGCCGGCTCGGCTTCCACCCACTTAGTGAAATAATCTATCCCCACGATGATATGTCTCCTGTGGCGGACGTCGGGGAACGGCCCCAGAGTCCATCCCCATTGAGCGAAGGGCGAGGCGCAATCCATGGGCGGCGGGACCGCGAGGAGGTGCGGGCGCGGGCTGCGGCAAGTGTCGCACCACCGCACAGCCTTGGCGTCTCGGTGCAGCGTAGGCCGATGTAGCCACAGCGCAATATTTTGAAGGCCAAAGTTCGGCCGCCCATATGCTCCCCACAAGTCCCGCGTGGACCTCGGCGAGAATCACTTCCGCCTCGCCGGGATCTAAGCATCGTAGTAGGGGTGGGAGAAGCGACCTTTGTAGAGCCGATCGCCAATCTCGCGATTACCACGCTGGGTTCGGCGGAGCCGCGTGCCTTGACCTCATCCGCGGTAGGATCCATGGCGTTTATGCTTGACACTTCACGAATCACGTCGGTGGGGTGGTCGGGACTCGGGGTCCCCTATCTCCATGATGGCCACCGGCCGGTGTGTCGGACTCTTCGACCTCGGGATGTTCCTCTGGATCGGCTCGAGGCCAATTTCATGGTGGTACTGCTCGTTTTGGGACACAGGCACCACTGGGCCAGTGAAGCGAGGAAAGTTAGAGGTTTGGGCTCTTACCTCGGTCGGGTATTTGGACATGGTCGGATCGCGCCGATATTCCCGCCAACTTGTTGGCGAGTTGGGAATCCGTGAGAACATGGGACTGCTCTCGATTGCATCTCGGCTGCCAGCGGAGGCTGCGAAGCGCCTCGTATTCCGCCTCATTGTTTGTGGCCTCGAAGCGAAGCGGAGGAGCGCTCGGCGTGTCGTCGGGGTCCTCTAGAATGAGTCGGCGCCGGCTCCACAGGTGGAAGACCCATCCGCGTCACGAGTCGGTCTCGGTGGATTTGCTCAGCGCTCTCTACTGTTCCGGTTGCGTCAACTCCGAGATGAAATCAGCCAAGGCCTGGCCTTGATGGCTGTTCTCGCTTGTACTAGAGGTCGAACTCGGATAGCTCCACCGACCACTTTAGGAGACGCCCTGCTACGTCAAACTTAGAAAGAACTTGACGCAGGGGTTGGTCGGTCATTACCTCAACCGTATGGGCCTGGAAGTAGGGGCGTAGCTTCCGAGCCGCTAGAACAAGTGCCAATGCCAGCCTTTCAATGGGAGGATAGCGCCCGCCCACGCAAAGACGTGGTCGGTGTAGTAAACCGGTGTTGCGACGGGGCTTCTTTCACAAGCACCGAGCTCACTGCATGCCGAGATGCCGCCAGTAGAGGGTAAGTTTTTCCGCGCAGACACCGAGATAAGGCGGGGAGCTCGGATAAGTGCTTCAGCTCGAATGCTTCTCGCACTCGCCCATTGGAAGTTCTTTGGATCTTTGAGGACCCTAAGAAAGGAAGGCACTTATCTCCGACGACAGTAAACCGACAGAGCCGCTTATCCTTCCGTTAAGGCATTGAAGCTCCTTTACGCTTTCTTGGAGATCTCATGTCGGTGAGAGCTCGGATCTTCTCGGGTTGGCATCAATTCCTCTCTCGTATGATGAACCCGAGAAACTTCCCCGATGTCACGCCAAGACGCACTTGGCAGGATTAAGGCGCATCCCATATCTTCTCAGAGAGAAGGTTTCCGCAAGTCGCCGAGGTGTGCAGCCCTGTGCGACTTTTCACGATCATGTCGCCGACGATACCTCCATGTTTCGCCTCTATTTGCCGGGCTTAACACCTTGTTCACCATCCTTTGGTAGGTGGCGCCGCGTTTTAACCCGAACGGCATAACTTTGTAGAAGTAGGCCCTTGGGGTGTGTGGAAGGCCGTATGTTGCCGATCCTCGGGCCATCCGGATCCGTTGTAACCTAATAGGCGCCCATGAAGGAGAAGCGGCGCATTCTCAGCTTGAGTCGACCACCGGTCGATCCTAGGTAAGGAAGCAATCCTTCGGGCAAGCACGGTTTAGATCGGTGTAGTCGACACACATCCTCCACCTTCCATTAGGCTTCTGACGAGGACTACATTGGACACCATCGAGGATATCGGACTTCCTCAATGAAGTCCGACGCCAAGAGCTCGCCGACTTCCTTTGCACAGCTTGCTTGTCGGGCGCCGAGGGATCCGAGGTCGGGTCTCGCCTCACCGAGCGCGGTCGGGAGATGTGCGATGGTGTTGGGAGACCTCGAGTCGATTCCCGGGAGGTCGGCACCGCCCAGCGAAGACGCCGCTTCGAGGAGGTCGAGCCGCGCCGCCATGATTATCCAGTCCGCCGATCCCGATCGTCCGATCGGGTCGGTCATCCTGCGCCGGAATATCAACCGCCGTTTGTCGGCCGGATGCTCGCGGGCCCCGCGGGTCTTCGAGGGGCTGCCGCCTCTTCCTCTTACTCGCAGAGGTCGCCAAGTAACACCGTCGACTTCGAGGATCTCCCGACCTCCCGACCCAGACCGTCGGGAACTTCAACGCCCGGTGGTATGTGGATATAATGGCCCTTAGCTCGCTGAGGGTGGGTCGGCCTGCAATGGCGTTGTACGCAGTGGGGGAGGTCGACCACCGCAAAAGTCACCGAAAGTTTTTGCCTTCGCGAATCCCCGAGAGTCAACGATAGGGTCATCGCGCCGTGGCGAAATCGAGTCGCCGTTGTTAGGGAAACAACTTTTACCGTGACTTCGGGCGACGGGCGCGGAATCCGGAAACCGGGGTCGCTCTGCAGACGGTTCGGGCCCGCCGATGGCTCCCGCTCCCGCCTCCGACCGCTCCGAAGGCCGCGGCATGCTCCGGACGCGGAGAACGAGACCTGCAGCAAGGCGGGTCGGATGCTCCGCCGACCCTCCGACGCCTAAGCCGCTGGCCGCCCGCTACCGAGTTCCCAGAGAGAATTGCGGGGTGTTCGAGTCTACTCACCTCTGGAGTGTTCAAGAAAAGAAAGGGTCCCGGAAAGAGATCCTCGAAAGATCAGATCTCGAGAAAGATCCTCCTCCCAGCAGAGCCCTCCTCCCGCCTTACTGCTCGGCTTAAATAGGTCGGACGGAGGGCATGCTTCCGACCGTCTGCAGTGGCATACGGCCCGACTCGCAGGTCGGTGCCGTGGTCAACTTGGCGGGTAGTTGGGGCGATGGCCGAGGAGAAGCGACGCCGGCCAAATCGTGGGCGAATGGAGCGCAGGAGGGGCGATGACGCTATCCGGTGTACGACCAAGACCGTGTCTCGCCATACTTAATACCCTATCACTACCCCCTCAAAAGCCACTCGCGGACAATTTGAGGGTGTTGCTAAGAACTCGTTGCCGACTCGAGATCTCGCGGAAGTTCTACCGTCGTCGTCATAATTGACCGAATCCTTTGCAGGATACGGGTCGAGGTGCCGCCAAGACCCGGAAAACCGGCGATCGAGGAAGCTCGAGATCTCGTGAATCAACCGCCGTCGATAAAGGGGGTCGAGGAACCTCAAGACCCGTAGTTATAGTCACCGAACCGCTGCTCGATATAGGCCGAGCCACCGCCAAGGCCTAGGATGTCCGGCGATCGAGCCGCCGCCAAGACCATGTACAACCACCGCTTGGGATAAATGGGGTCGAGGAGACGCCCGATTTCCGCTTGCTGCCGACGCCCGGTAATCGGGTTGAGACTCGCGCTTAGGCCCGCGGAACCAATGGGTGAGCAGCCGCCGAGGTAAGGGCAGCGACGCCCAAGTCCTCGCATCGACCCATCGTTGGGTACTAGGGTCGCAGGTCACGCACACGCACCAAAAACCATGATAGCCGAACCGCCGCTTGGGATGTGTGTGGCCGAGCCGCCGCCAAGGCCTGGAAAAAAATAGCCGAACCGCTGCTCGATAAAGGGGGTCGAGGAGACGCCCGATTCCGTTGTTGCCGACGTCCAAGTCGTGGGTTGAGACGCTTAGGTCCTCCCCGCCACCGACCCGCTGCTTTGGTGCAAGGGGTCGAGGTCACGACACGACTCGAAACCATGATAGCCGAACCGCTGCTCGATGTGTGTGTGGCCGACCCGCCGCTCAAGGCCTGTGAAACCAAAATAGCCGAACCGCGCTGCTCGATAAAGGGGGTCGAGGAGACGCCCATTCTCGCTGCTGCCGACGCCCTAAGTCGTGGGTTGAGGCGCCCAGTTCCTCCTCGCCATCACCCGCTGCTTTGGTACAAGGGGTCGAGGTCACGACACGCACCGAGAAATACGATAAACCGCCGCTCGATGTGTGTGGCCGAGCCGCCGCCAAGGCTCGAAGACTGGTCGAGCCGCCGCCAAGACCTAGAAAACTGAATAGCCGAACCGCCGCTCGAAGTGTGTGGCCGAGCCGCCGCCAAGGCCCGTAAGACCAGCGGGTCGAGCCGCTGCTCAAGACCTAGAAACTGTAATAGCCGAACCGCCGCTCGATGTGTGTGTGGCCGAGCCGCCGCCAAGGCCCTGTAATACCGCGGTCGAGCTCGCCAAGACCTAGAAGACTGTAATCGCCAACCGCTGCTCGATGTGGGGCCGAGCCACCGCTCAAGGCCCAGAAGACCAGTGGTCGAGCCGCTGCTCAAGACCTAGAAAACCGAACCGCCGCCGCGTCGCTTCGAAAAACGGCTCGCGATAGTGCGGTTGCTGGAATCGGTGACCGCGCGGCGGGTAAGTTTCTTACCCGGGGTGTACACGCGCCTCTTCATTAATATGACGCCGCGCTCGATCGCCCGATGTGATGCTATTGGGCGATGTGGCGTGTCATGCCGCCGCCGGAGGCGAAAGGTCGAGGCCCCCTTTCTATAAATAGCGAGCCCGCGACTCTATCACTTTATCGAGTTTTCATCTCTTGTCCCGCCGCTGCCTTCCTTCAAGTTTTCTCCATAGGCTCCTGCCTTTTAACTTCTTCCAGATTTCTTCCATTCTAGGTTAGTGCGCGATGGGTCTTCCTTCCACTTCCTCTTCCTCTCGCTCCTCCTCCTCCCCTCGCCACAACCCGCGCCGCCTCCTTCATCTCTCGCTTCCAGCCCTTCCTCGATGCGGAAGCGGCGCGTTAGAGGCCTTAATGTGGCCGCACGACCAAGACTCCATCTTGGATGAGCGATGGTGGGGATTCTCCGCGGCGCCACGGCATCCCGAGGAATTCAACCTCCCGCCGGGCCGACGCGGATGGGCTTTTGACCCGTCCCTGTGGGCTTTGCCTCTGACCGCCGATGCCCTAGAGGCCGGCTCGCGCCTTCCCATGCACCCAATCATCGATCCTACATCTCCCCGTGGGCGTATTTCGCCTTCCCAGATAACTCCCAACTCTCGGCGGTATTTGGTGGCTTTCCGGGGAATGCCATTACGCCAACATCGCCCGCAACCTCTTCCTCTCGCCGCTCTTCAAGGGGTCGGGATACTTCGGCCGCACGACTGTGGTTCTGGTTAGCGCGCCCACCAATAACAAAGGGTGGAAGAGGCGCTTTTTTGTCCAAAGGCCAAAAGGACTGGGTTTCGGGGTTCGATGGTCGCCTAGAACCATCGATAATGCTGCCCCGGCTCAATGCCGAGGAGCGCGCCACCTCGAGCTAGCCGAGGGTAATCCTCCTTCCTCGCATGCCATCCGCGACATGACGGAGCAGGGGCTGGTGGAGGCCGGACTAAGTGGGCGCTCCCAGGGTAGGCCGCCGTTGTCTCGCCTCTTTTTGGATTACCGCCATACTCTAGCTTCTCGACATCCGTTGTTCTTTGCGTGGATGGTGAACTCCGCGTCCTTCCATGACTCGGTGCTCCGAGGGGACCGTCTCCGCGCCTCCGGCGGCTCTGCGCGGCGGGGTGGCTCTCGCGCACCACCGAGGAGGGGGCGCCCCAAGAAAAAGGCCAAGGCCAAGGACGTGGTGAACTCCGAGACGCCCGTGGCCCGCCGGGCGCCCGAACGACCGGGAACCTCCACTCGCCGAGAGTGCCGGTCCCACCTGGGGACGACCGAAGGGCCAGCGCCCTCCAGCCATGAAGGACTGCGTGCCGGTCACGCCGGGAAGGATCACCGCCTTTCCCGAGTGATGGGGAGGTCCTTCGGGCCGCCGAGCGACCCTCTCGTGGCCCGGCATGGTCTGGCCCCGAGGGGACAAGGTGTGGGTCGGGAGAGCCTCGCCAGCTACCTCCGGGCGCCCATCCCGACGCCGCTCGGGACCTATACACGCCTCCTAAGCGCTGATCGCTAAGTCCGCCAAGTCGGTGTTGTGGGTAAGCACCGCCTCGCGGTATCTTCTTGGCCGAGCTCGCTCATCACTTTCGCTTCTTTCTCTTGTGCAGAATCTCCACTACACCACGGCCCTCCTCGACCGTGCATGACTCGGCCGCTTGGTGCACGGTTCGGGCGAGCGCAACTTGGAGTTGCGCCGCCACCGAGGAAGCCCGAGCGGGTCGGGACCCGAGGCGGTTGCCGCCGCCGAGCAAAGGGCGGCGACATGGGCGCGAAGTTGCGCGCCCGACCGCCGAAGCTCGAGGCCGCCGCGATAGAGGCCGGATCGCGGTTTCTCCGACGAGAAGCCGAGAACCGCCTCGATGAAGGAGGCTTCGAATTGGCCACCAAGCCGACCTCGAGGGAGGCCGAGCCAAGGCCGCCAGGAAGCCCTTGCCGCGCGGCGAGTCGGCCGAGAAGGACCGGAGGCGCCGACACTTACAAGAAGTCGAGGGCTTCCTCTCGCCCGACCGGACGGGCCGGTGTCGCATTTAGTATGGGTACAAGGTTGCTCGCCCGGTTCCGAGCATGTCCTCCAAGCTCGATGGTCGAGGAGAATCCCTTCGTCTCATGCCCCGAAGATCATGGGGTCGACATGCTTGGCGAGGTTCCGTTCGACGACAGCCTTCCCGAAGCTGCGGCCTGAAGACCTCTTTTCTTCTTTTTGGAGGGTCTTTCCTTGTTTTTGTAATACTTCTTTCCCCACTAGGGGCCCATTTTGTAATCCAAACCTTTTGGTAATACAAATTTGCCTTCTTAATACAATCTTCGACTTCTTCTAATGGCCCGAGTCCGTATTGACTTACTTCCGCTTTTGTCCTTAAACAAAATATTTCTTAAGGTTCCGACGCCCAAGTCCTCGAATCGCCGCCTACCATAGTCGCGAGCCTAACGCTCCTTGGCCGGACTACTTTGATTACTCGGTAGGGGCCTTCCCACTTAGGTGCAAGCTTGCCCTCGAGTGAGCGGGTCGCTTACTTCCGCCGCGAGGACTAAGTCACCCATCCCGAGGGGTCGAGGGCGCACTCTCTGTTGTAACTCCCGGCAACACTCGTTGTACGCCAAAGATTTTTACGCGCGCGCTGGCCCCGCGTCTTCTAGCAGGTCTTGGCCAGCCCGAACTCCCCGGCCGAGGTGGATTCTCAGTTCTCCACCCGAATGTTGGGATGACCAACTCGGCCGGTAGGACTGCTTCCACGCCAATGCAAGTCAGGGGACTCGCCTGGCCGCCTTTCGGGTAGTCCGCAGAGACCATAGGATGTTCGGAGCTCGCCGACCCAGCCGATCGCTTCCAAAGTCCTTTTCCTAAGTCCATCCAGATAGATCGGCTGGTCACCTCGCCGAGCCCGCTGGTCCGGGTGGGCCACCGAGCTAAACCTCAATCGATGTGATAAGTCGCGCAAAACTCCGAACCGAGAACCGAGTGTCGGCGACCGGGTTCCGCTATCGCGATGATAACGCTGGGCGCATCAATCGGGTCACGATGTTCTTCCATACGAACTGCTCGACCCGCTCGCCGTAATGGTTGCCGTGGCTCGCTTCCACCCACTTGATGAAATAATCTATCCCCACGATGATATGTCTCCGCCGCCGGACGCCGGGAACGGCCCCAAGAGGTCCATTCCCATTGAGCGAAGGGCCAGCGCAATCCATGGAGGCGAGCGACCGCAGGAGCCGCGGGCGCGGCCCGGCGCCGCAGTGTCGCACCGCCGCACGAAAGCCTTGGCGCCTTGGCAGCGCCAGAGGCCGCACAGCCCCGGCGCAGATTTTGAAGGCCAAAGTTCGGCCGCCCATGTGCTCCCACAAATCCCGCCGTGACCTCGGCGAATCACTTCCGCCTCATCGGATCTAAGCATCGAGTAGGGGTGGGAAAACGACCTTTGTAGAGCCGGCCGCCAATTTCGCAGCACCACGCTCGTTCGGCGGAGCCGCTGCCTTGACCTCATCCGCCGGCAGATCCTCGCTTGTACTTCAAGATTTCCCGAATCCACGAGGTGGGGTGGTCGGGACCCGGGGTCCTCGATCTCCATGATGGCCACCGACCGGCAGTGTCACCTCTTCGACTCGGATGTTCCTCCGGATCGGCCCCGAGGCCAATTTCGCGAGCTGGTCCGCCCGCTGCTCGGGACCCGCACCCCGGACAGAGTGAAGCGTGGAAAGTTAGAAGTTTGGGCTTTACCGGCGTATCCGACATGGTCGAAGTCCCGCGCTCGACATTTCCACCAACTTGCTCGGCGACAAGTTGGGAATCCGTGAGAATGTGGATTGCTCCTAGTTGCATCTCGCCGCCAAACGAGGCTCGCCAACAATAGCCGTATTCGCCTCATTGTTTGTGGCCGCGAAACCGGCGGAGGGAACGCCAAAGCGTGTTCGCCGGGTCCTCCGTAACGAGTCCGCCACGCCTCCTCGAGCCGGAAGACCCATCCACGCAGATCCGGGCCTCGTGGATTTGCTCAACGCCTCGCTCCGGTGGTGTCAACTCCGAGATGAAATCGCCAAGGCCTCGGGCCTTGATGGTCGTTTCTCGCTTGTAGCAGAGGTCGAACTCTGATAGCTCCACCGACCACTTTAGGAGATGCCTCACGCCAAACTTAGAAAGAACTTGACGCAGGGGTTGGTCGGTCCAATACCTCAATCGTATGGGCTTGGAAGTAGGGGCGCAGCTTCCGAGCCGCTAGAACAAGTGCCAATGCCGCCTTTCAATGGGAGGATAGCGCCGCCCGCCCACGCAAAGACGTGGTCCGGTGTAGTAAATCGGTGTTGATCGGGGCTTCTTTCACAAGCACCGAGCTCACCGCATGCCGAGATGCCGCCAGTAGAGGGTAAGTTTTTCTCGGGCGCAGACACCGAGGTAAGTCGGGTAGCTCGATAAGTGCCGCTTCAGCCGGCGAAGGCTTCCTCGCATTCTCGCCGCCCATTGGAAGTTCTTTGGGTCTTTGAGGACTCTAAGAAAGGAAGGCACTTATCTCCCGACCGATAGAAACCGACAGAGCCGCTTATCCTTCCGTTAAGGCAATCAAGCTCCTTTATCGCACTCGAGATCTCATGCCTGAGAGCTCTGATCTTCTGGGTTGGCATCAATTCCTCTCTCGTATGATAAACCCGAGGAACTTCCTCGATGTCACGCCAAGACGCACTTGGCCGGATTAAGGCGCATCCCGTGTCTTCTCGGGCCAGAGAGAAGGTTTCCCGCAAGTCGCCGAGGTGTGCAGCCCTCAGGCGACTTTTCACGATCATATCGCCAACGATACCTCCATGTTTCGCCTATTTGCCGCTAACACCTTGTTCACCATCCTTTGGTAGGTGGCGCCGCATTCTTTAACCCGAATGGCATAACTTTGTAGAAGTAGGCTCTTGGGGTGTGTGGAAGGTCAGATGTTGCCGATCCTGGGGCCATCCGGATCCGGTTGTAACCGAGTAGGCATCCATGAAGGAGAAGCGCGCATCACGTTGAGTCACCAGCTTGGTCGATCCCGGTAGGGGAAGCAATCCTTCGCAAGCACGATTTAGATCGGTGTAGTCAACACACATCCTCCACTTCCATTAGGCTTTGACGAGGACTACATTGACAGCCACCGAGGGTACCGGACTTCTCAATGAAGTCGACGCCAAGAGCCCGCCGACTTCCTTCTCGCACAACTTGTTGGCGCCAAGGGACCGAGGCCGGGTTCTGCCTCACCGAGCAAGCGGTCGGGAAATGTGTAGATGGTGTTGGGCGACTTCGAGTCGATTCCCGGAGGTCGGCAATGCCCAGCGAAGACATCGGGCGCTTTCCGAGGAGGGTCAGCCGCGCCCGCCTTGATTATCTGTGTCCGCCGATCCCGATCGTCCGACGGGACGGGCCATCTTGCAGCGGAATATTAACCGCCGGTTTGTTGGCTCGGGATGCCTTTTGTCGCGCCGCGCCCCGCGTGGGTCTTCGAGGGGCGGTTCCGCCTTTTCTCTTACCTGTGGAGGTTGCCGCCAAGTAACACCGCTCGACTTCGAGGATCTCCCCGAACCTCCCGACCCGGCTACCGTGGGGAACTTCGGTCCGTGGTATGTGGATAGAACGGCCCTTAGCTCGCTGAGGGTGGGTCGGCCAGATGGCGTTGTACGCCGAGGAAGGTCGACCACCGTAAAAGTTACCAGCAGAGTTTTGGCCTTCGAGGAATCACCGAGGGTCAATGGTAGGGTTACCGCACTCGCGCGAGATCGAGTCGCCGCGAAGCCGTGAGCGCCGAGTGCAATGGCTTCGTGGCTTCCTTCGCAACCCCAACTTCGTAAAGGCCTCGGCAGAGGATGCCTACCGAGCTGCCGTTGTCGACCATGATCCTTCTGGACTGCGGCGTTGGCAATTCGCCGACACCACCGCCAAGATCGCCATGCTCACATTCCCATATCCCCGAGGGGAATGTAATCTCCGCCGGAGGGAGGGTGATATTCCCTGGCCGCAACGGCCAGCGTAAGCCCTTCGACCGGCGCTTATGTCCTCCAGCGGGTCCTCGTGATCACGCCGATGTGTTGCTCGACCGCCTTTGGGGCGCAGGGATGGTGCCCGCGATGCCGGAGGTATTGATCGAGGTGACCTCTTCGGATCGCCTCTTCAATTTGTCGCTCACCGTAGCATTGCTCCGCGTCATGTCCGCTTTTGCCGGCGGAAGCGCAATACCGTGCTATCGGCCACCGCCGCCGCCCTTCATCAGCGGCCCCGAGCATTCCCGCCTTTTATCTCGGAGAAATATTTACGCCCGAGACGCCAAGGGGGAGGTGGCGTCGGCGCGTATGGGTGGGGGTGGCCCATGCGGCGCCGCTTGGTGTGGGGCCTCCCGCCTAGTTGTCGCTCCCGACGGACGGATTAGGAGGCCCCTGGCCGCTCTTCCTTCCTCCCGACATCCAGTGACTCGGCCGCCACGTATTGACTCGCCCGCTGAAACATTTCCGCGATGGACGCGGGGGGTCGCTCCACCAAAGACCAGCAGAACCTTGACGGTCGCAGCCCCATCATGAATGCCTACACCAATAACGATGGGTGAGCATCCGATAACTCTCGTACCTCCGTGGTGAACCTTCGCACGGCGGGAGAGGGTTCGCCCTCCTTTGCTTCAAACCCGTGAGGAGCGCGACAGAAGGCTTTGGTCGCGAAATGCCAAAAAGCCGAGCTCAAGTCCTTGGCGAGCTGTTCAAAGGATGTTACCGACCCGCTTTTTAAGGTATCGCATCATGTACGCGGATCCTTTCAACGTGGTGGGGAACGCCCGCATATCAAGGCGCCCAAGTTCCATATAGGGCCATTTGAGCCCGAAGGCGCGACGTGATCGGCCGATCACCGACTCCATCATAAAGGTCGATGGAGGGAGACGGAAGTTCAAGGGCACCGGGTATTCCTGCATGTCGCTAACGGGACTCAAAGTGGGACACTTCCTCGCTTCTTCTTGACTTGCGACGCCCTTTGCACCTCCTCCGCACGACAAGCAGCGATGGACCGGATCTCGAGCCCAAATAGGTCCGCTGAAGTTCAAGACACCGCCGAAGTTCAAAGTGGACGCCCAGCAAGAGCCCGGTTCCGCCTCCGAACCCGCGGGAGGTCGAGAAGATGGTACCGGCGCAGACGCTCATGATGCCGGGAAGAGGTTCCGCCTTGAGGTCGCTCGCCGCCTCCCGAGTAGGCGGGGAGGACACTGACAAGATTTGCTGTGGTCCGACCGCTGGGAAAGGTCTCGAAAAGCCTCCACCGTGACGGTGGGGAAGTGGTGGAACCCGACTTGGCGTAGAGCCCGGCCGCTAAATATATTCCAAAGAGCGATCTATGGTTGCGCAGGATCGCCCTCCGGGTTCGGAGGTTCGCGGACTCTCCGCCGAGGTGCCACCGAAACGACCTTTCGCCCATGTGTCGTTAAGGGCGAGCAGTGGTCCTTCACGTGCAGTGGCCCTCCTTCGGCGAGTGGCCTCCCGCCTCGACCGCCCTCCGAAGGCGCGCGCACGCTCCGACGCCGAGAACGAGACCGCAGCAAGGTGGGTCGGATGCTCCGCCCGACCCTCCGACGCCTGCGCCGGCTGCCCGCCACGAGTTCCCGCAGAGAATTGCAGGGGTGTTCGAGTCTACTCACCTCTGAGTGTTCAAGAAAAGAAAGGGTCCTGAAAGAGATCCTCGAAAGATCGATCCTCGAGAAAGATCCTCCTCCCGAGAGCCCTCCTCCCGCCTTACCTGTCCTAAATAGGTCTGACGAGGGCATGCTTCCGACACTCGAGGTGGCATACGGCCCGACTGTGTGCCGTGGTCAACTCGGTAGTTGGGGCGATGTTGAGGAGAAGCGACGTCGGTCAAATCGCGGGAGCTGGAGCAGAGGGGCGATGACGCTATCCGTGTACGATCAAGACCGTGTGTCTCACATACTTAATACCCTATCACCAGAAAGCCGGTGAGCGCGAGTGCAAGGGCTTGTGGCTTCCTTCGCAACCCCAACTTCGTAAAGGCCTGGTAGAGGATGTCGCCCGCCGCACTATAATCCTTCTGACCGCTGGCTATTCGGCCGACATCACCAAGATCATCATGCTCACCACCATATCCCCGAGGGGAATGTGACCGGCTCCAGAGGAGGGTGGTATTCTGGTTGCAATGGCTCGGTAAGCCCTTCACCGCGCTATGTCCTGATCACGCCGTTGCTCGACCGGCCTTCGGACGCAGGATGGTGCCCGCGATGCCGAGGTATTGATCTAGGTGACCTCTTCGGATCGCCTTCAATTTGTCGCCTACCGTAGCATTGCCCGCTCATGTCCGCTTTGCCGGCGGAAGCGTACCGTGTTATCGCCGTGTCGCCGCCTTCATCCGGCTCGAGCATCCCCGCCTTTATCCGGAGGAATATTTACGCCCGACGCCTTCAAGGGGGAGGTGGCGGCTGGGCGATGTGATGGTGGTGGCCGATACGTGTGGGGCCTCCCGCCTAGTTGCCGTCCCGACGGATGGATTAGATGCCCTCTGGCCGTTTCTTCCTTCCTTCCCGACATCCGTGACTGACCGCCACGATTGACTTGCTCACAAACATCTCCGCGATGGACGCGGGGACGCCCACCATGACCAAGAAACTCGACGGCCGCAGCCCCATCATAAACGCGCATCAGCGATGGGTGAGCGCCCGATAACTCTGCATTCTCGGTGAACCTTCAACGGTCGAGAGGGGTTCGCCCCTCCTTTGCTTCAAACCCTGAGGAGCGCAACGGAAGGCTTTGGTCGCGAAACGCCGTAAACGCAGCTCAAGTCCTTGGCGAGCTGTTCAAAGGATGTCACCGCCCGCTAAGGTGCACACCATCACGCGCGGCGGATCCTTTCAGCGTGGTGGGAACGCCTGCACATCAAGGCGCCCGAGGTTCCATATAGCCATCCGAGCCCGAAGCGGCGATGTGATCCGGTCACCGACCCATCATAAAAGATCGATGGAGGGGAGACGGAATTCAAGGGCACCGGGTATTCCCGCATGTCGGCTGGGACTCAAAGGGGACACTTCTCTCGCTTGGACTTACGACGCCCTTTGCACTCATCCAGACGCGATGGACCGATTGAGCCCAAATAAGTCCGCTGAATCAAGACACCGCCGAAGTTCAAAGTGGACGCCCAGCCAAGAGCCCGGTTCCCCCGAACCCGCGGAGGTCGGGAAGATGGTACCGCGGATCGCCATGATGCCGGGAAGAGGTTCCGCTGAGGGTCGGCCGCGCCTCCGGAGTAGGCGAGGGAGGACAGATGCATTGCCGTGGTCCGACCTGGGAAAGGTCTCGAAAGGCCTCGCCGAACGCGGAGGGGGAACCCGACTGGTGGGTAGAGACCGCGCCGCAAATATACTCCGAGCGACCGCAGCCGCAGGATCGCCCCTCCGTGGTTCGGAGGTGGGACTCCGCGAGGTGCCACCGGCGACCTTTCGCCCATGCGTAAAGGCGGAGCGGTAGATCTCGGCAGAGGCCCTTCTCTAGCGCCAATCTGTTAGGGGAAACAACTTTACCATGACTGGCGCACGCGGAATCCGAAACCGGGTCGCTGCACGGTTCGCCGCCGATGGTTCTCGCCACGCCGCTCCGCTGGCAGCGCGCCTCGACCGGAACGAGACCTGCAGGCGGGTCGATGCCCGCCACCCTCCGACACCTGCGCCGATCGCCCGCACGAGTTCCTGAGAATTGTGGGGTTCGCCCACTTCACCTCTCTGGTGTCATGGAAAGAGTCCACTCCTTTTTTAGTCCGTCGACTTTCTCGTTACCTATTTGTTAGGGAAACAACTTTTACCGGATGGCGCACGCGAACTGAAACCGGGGTCGCCTCAGACGGTTCGCCGATGGCTCGCCTCACGAGTTCTCCGAAGGCGCGCCTCTCCGCCGGGACGACTGCAGCAAGGCGGGTTTGATGTTCGCCGACCCTCCGACGCCGGTGATGGGAGTGAGGAGTGTTCTACAGAGAGAGAGAGAGGTAGAAAGAGATCTTCGCCGCCTGTTCCCGTGAGAGCGCGGGTGTCCGAGTCACTCACCTCTCTGGAGCTTCTGGTGGAGCAAGGGTTCAGAGGAAAGATCCAGTGTCGATCCGATCACCCTCCCTCCTCCCGCCTTACTGCTCGCTTAAATAGGTTGACGGAGGGCCTGCCCGACCGCCTCGCAGTGGCGACGGCCCGACTCGCAGTCGCGCCGTGGGTCAACCGGGTGGGTAGTTGGGGCGATGCCGAGGAGAAGCGACGCCGCCGCACATCGGGCGCTGGGCGCAGGAGGGGCGACGCTATCCGGCTGTAGTAAGACCGGTGTCTCGCCATACTTAATATCCTTATCACTACCCCACAAAGCCACGGGCCAATTTGAGGGTGCTCAAGAACTCGTTGCCCATCGAGATCTCGCGAAGTTCCACCGCAGTCATACCGACTCCTTGCAAGATACGGTCGAGGCGCCGCCAAGACCCGAAAGCCGGCGATCGAGGAAGCTCGAGATCTCGTAATCAAACCACCGCGATAAAGGGGGTCGAGGAACCAAGACCCGTAGTTACAGTCACCAACCGCTGCTCGATATAGTGCCGAGCCACCGCCAAGGCCTAGGATGCCGGCGATCGAGCCGCCGCCAAGATCGCATCGCCGCTCGATAATGGGGTCCAGGAGATGCCCGAGTTCCGCTTGCTGCCGACGCCCAGAATCGAGGTTGAGACTCGCGCGGCCGGGCCAACTGGTGAGCAACCGAGGTAAGGGCCGCGACGCCTGTCTCGCACACCCGCCGGGTACTAGGGGTCGAGGTCACGCACGACTTGCAGATAGAACCGCCGCTCGAGTGTGCCGAGCCGCCGCCAAGGCCCGGAAATCAGAGAGCGAACCGCTGCTCGATGTGTGGCCGAGCCGCCAGTCGAAATAGAATAGCCGAATCGCTGCTCGATAATGGGGTCGAGGAGACGCCGATTCTCTGCTGCCGACGCCCGGGTCGTGAGACGACGTCCTCGCCATCGCCGCTATTTGGTACAAGGGGTCGAGGTCACGCACACGACCGAAGTTATAATAGCCGAACCGCCGTCGATAAGGGGGTCGAGGAGACGCCGATTCTCGCCAAGCCGACGCCCGAAGTCGTGGTTGAGACGCCGTCCTCCTCGCCATCACCCGCCCTTTGGTACAAGGGGTCGAGGTCACGCACACCCGAGAAGTTAGCCGAACCGCCGCTCGGGGGGTCGAGGAGACGCCCGATTCTCGCCGACGCCCTAAGTCGTTGAGACGCCGCCGTCCTCCTCGCCACGACCCGCCGGTACAAGGGGTCGAGGTCACGCACACGACCGAGAAGTTATAATAGCCAACCGCTCGTGTGTGGCCGAGCCGCCGCCAAGGCTAATACCGCGGTCGAGCCCGCCAAGACCTAGAAGACCAGAATAGCCGAACCGCTGCTCGATGGGGCCGAGGCACCGCCATGCCTCAGATGCCGCGTCGAGCCGCCAAGACCTAGAAACTGAATAGCCGAACCGCTGCTCGATGGGGGCCGAGGCACCGCCAAGGCCTCAGATGCCGCTGGTCGAGCCGCCGCTCAAGACCTAGAAACCGAACCGCCGTGCGCCGCTCAAAAATGGCTCGCGATAGTGCGTTGCCGGAATCGGCGATACCGGCGCGGGATAAGTTTCTACCGGGGCGTACACGCCGCCTCTTCATCAATATGACGCCGCGCTCGATCGCCCGATGTGATGCTATTGGGCGATGTGGCGTGTCGTTGCCGCCGCCTCGAGGCGAAAGGTCGAGGCCCCCTTTTTCTATAAATAGGAGCCCGCTGCCTCTCTATCACTTTATCGGAGTTTTCATCTCTGTCCCGCCGCCGCCTTCCTTCAAGTATTCTCCATAGGCTCGTGACTTTTAACTTCTTCCACCGATTTCTTCCTTTATAGGTTAGTGTGCGATGGGTCTTCCTTCCACTTCCTCTTCCTCTCGCTTCTTCCTCCTCCTCCCCATCGACATAACCCGCCGCCGCTCTCCCTTCGCTCTCCTTCCAGCCCTTCCTCGATGCGGAGGCGCGCGTGCGTTAGAGGCCTTAATGTGGCCGCATCGACCAAGACTCCATCTTGACGAGCGTATGGTGGGGATCCTCCGCGGCGCTACGCATCCCGAGGAGTTCAACCTCCCGTCGCCGGGATGCCGGGCTTGACCCGTTCCCAAGGGCTTTGCCGCCGACCGCCGATGCCCTAGAGGCCGGGCCCGCGCTTTCCCCGCACTCCAATCATCGATCTCCGCATCTCCTCGTGGCGATTTCGCCTTCCCGATAACTCCCAACTCTTGGCGGTATTTGGTGGTTTTCCGGGAATGCCACTACGCCAACATCGCCCGACCCGCAACCTTTTTCTCTCGCCGCTCTTCAAGGGGTCGGGGCTACTTCGCCGCACGACTGGGTTCCGGGTTAGCGCGCCCACCAATAACAAAGGGTGGAAGAGGCGCTTTTTTGTCCAATGCCAAATGGATCGGGGTTTTGGGGTTCGTGGTCGCTGGCGACCATCGATAACACCGCCCCGGCCGAGTGCCGAGGAGCGTGCTCACCTCGAGCACCGAGGGTAATCCTCCTTCCTCGCAAGCCATCCGCAACATGTCTGAGCAGTTGGTCGGTGGAGGCCGACTAAGTCCGCGCTCGGGTAGGCCGCCGTTGTCTCGCCTCTTTAGATTGCCGCCATACTTCATTTTCTCGACATATCTGCCGCTTTTTGCGTGGATGGTGAACTCGCGATCCTTCCACGACTGGTGCTCCGAGGGGACCATCTTCGCGCTCCGGCGGTCTCCAAAGCGGGGGGCTCTCGCACCTGGCGAGGGGCGCCAAGAAGAGGGCGAAGGCCAAGGACGTGGTGGACTCGAGACGCCAACGGCCGTGCCGGGCGCGATCGAACGACGGCACCACCACTCTCGCCGAGAGTGCCGGTCCCACCGGGGCGACCGAAGGGCCAGCGCCTCCATCCATGCAGGACTGCGGCCGGTCACGCCGGGAAGGATCACCGCCTTTTCCCGAGTGATGGGGAGGTCCTTCGGGCCGCGAGCGACCCTCTCGTGGCCCGGCTGGCATGGTCCGTCCCCGGGGACAAGGTGTGGCTCGGGAGAGCCTCGCCGCTTCCTCCGGGCGCCCATCCCGACATGGCTCGGGACCTATACACGCCTCTGAAGCGCTGCCGCTAAGTCCGCCAAGCCTGTTGTGGGTAAGCACCGCTTTTGCTTGTGTTCTCTGGCCGAGCTCGCTCATCCTTTCGCCGCTTTTTCTTGTGCACTCCACTACACCATCTCCTCGACCGTGCACGATTCTCTGGCCGCTTGGTGCATGGTTCGGTGAGCGCAACTTGGAGTTGCGCCGCCACCGAGGAAGCCCGAGCGGGTCGGGACCCGAGGCGGTTGCCGCCGAGCAGGGCGCGCGACATGGGCGCGAAGTGGCGCGTCGACCGCTGAAGCCGAGGCGCCGCGATGCAGGTCGGCTGCGGCTCCTCCGACGCCGGCCGAGAACCGCCCGATGGAGGAGGCCTCGGATTAGCCGCCAAGCTGACCTCGAGGGAGGCCGAGCCGCAGCCGCCAGGGAAGCCTTGCCGCGGTGGAAGGGAGTCGCCAGAAGGACCGGAGGCGCCGACGATACAAGAAGTCGGAGGGCTTCCTCCTCGCCCGACCGGACGGGCCGTGTATCGCAGTATGGGTACAAAGTTGCTCGCCCTGCCCGAGCATGTCCTCCGTGCTCGACGGTCGAGGAGGATCCTTCGCCTCATGCCCCGAGGATCGTGGGGTCGACATGCCCGGCGAGGTTCCTTCGACGACACTCTTCCGGCCGCGTCAAGACCGCTTTTTCTTCTTTTTGGAGGGCTTTCCTTGCTTTTTGTAATACTTCTTCCCACTAGGGGCACATTTTGTAATCCAAAACTTTTTGGTAATACAAATATGTTTTCTCCATACAATCTCCGACTTCTTTCCAATGGCATGAGTCCGCATCGATTTACTCCGCTTTGTCCTTAAACAAAATATTTCTTAAGGTTGTGGACGCCCAAGTCCCTGAATCGCTGCCTACCATAGTCGCGAGCCTAACGCTCCTGGCCGACTACTTGGATTACTTCCTGTAGGGGCCTTCCCACTTTGGTGCAAGCTTGCCCTCGAGTGAGCGGGTCGCCATCCGCCTTGCGTGAGGACTAAGTCGCCCATCCCGAGGGGTCGAGGGCGCACCCTCTTGTTGTAACTCCCGCAACACTTCACGTACGCCAAAGCATTTTTACGCGCGCGCTGGTCCTGCGTTCTTCTAGCGTGCCCAGGCCAGCCCGAACTCCTCGGGCCGAGGTGGATTCTCATAGTTCTCCACCCGAATGTTGGGATGACCACCCGCGGTAGGATCGCTTCCACGCCAATGCAAGGTCAGAGGGGACTCGCCTGCCGCCTTCGGTAGTCCGCAGAGACCATAGGATGTTCGGGAGCTCGATCGGGCTTCCAAAGTCCTTTCCTAAGTCCATCCGTGATAGATCGGCTGGTCACCTCGCAAGCCCGCTGGTCCGGGTGGGCCACCGAGCTAAACCTCACCGATGTGATAAGTCGCGAACTCCGAACCGAGTGTCGGACCGGGTCCCGTTATCGCTGATGATAACGCTGGGCGACCGAATCGGTCACGATGTTCTTCCATACGAACTGCTCGACCCGCTCGGCCGTAATGGTTGCCGTGGGCTCGCCTCCACCCACTTGGTGAAGTAATCTATCCCCACAATAATATGTCTCCGCCGTCGGACGCCGGGGAACGCCCCAAGAGGTCCATTCCCATTGAGCGAAGGGCCAGCGCAATCCATGGTGGCGAGCGACCGCGGGAGCCGCGGCGCGGGCCCGGCGCTGGCAGTATCGCACCGCCGCACGAAAGCCTTGGCGCTCGGTGCGCCAGAGGCCGCACAGCCCCGCGCAGATTTTGAAGGCCAAAGTTCGCCGCCATGTGCTCCCACAAATCCCGCCGGACCTCGGCGAGAATCCGCCCGCCATCGGGATCTAAGCATCGAGTAGGGTGGGAAAACGACCTTTGTAGAGTCGGTCGCCGATTTCGCAGCACCACGCTCGAGTTCGGCGGAGCCGAGGTGCCTTGACCTCATCCGCCGGCAGACCTCGCTTGTACTTCAAGATTTCAATCCACGCAGGGTGGTCGGGACTCGGATCCCCGATCTCCATGATGGCCACCGACCGGTGTCGCCTCCGACTCGGATGTTCCTCCGATCGGCCCCGAGGCCGGGCCATGAGCTGGTCCGCCCGCTGCTCGGGACCCGCACCCCGGACAGAGTGAAGCGGGAAAGTTAGAGGTTTGGGCTTTACTCGGCCGATATCCGACATGGTCGAGTCCCGCGCTCGACATTTCCACCAACTTGCTCGGCGTTGGGAATCCGTGAGAATGTGGATTGCTCCTAGTTGCATCTCGCCGCCAAACGAGGCTCGCCAACAAATACCGTATTCGCCTCGTTGTTTGTGGCCGCGGCCGGCGAGGGAACGCCAAAGCGTGTCCGCCGGGATCCTCCGCACGAGTCCGCGCCGCCTCGAGCCGAAGACCCATCCACGCAAAGCATCCAGCCTCGTGGATTTGCTCAACGCCGCTTCCGGTGGTGTCAACTCCGAGATAAAATCGCCAAGGCCTGGGCCTTGATGGTCTGTTCTCGGCTTGTAGCAGCAGGTCGAACTCTGGATAGCTCCACCGACCATTTGAGGAGACGCCCGCTACGCCAAACTTAGAAAGAACTTGACGCAGGGGTTGGTCGGTCAATACCTCAATCGTATGGGCTTAAGTAGGGGCGAGCTTCCGAGCCGCTAGAATGAGTGCCAATGCCACTTTCAATGGGAGGATAGCGCTGCCCGCCCACGCAAAGACGTGGTCGGTGTAGTAAATCGGTGTTGCGCGGGGCTTCTTTCACAAGCACCGAGCTCATCGCATGCCGAGATGCCGCCAGATAGAGGGTAAGTTTTTCCGCGCGACACCGAGGTAAGTCGGGTAGCTGATAAGTGCCGCCTGTGCGCGGCAAGGCTTCCTCGCATTCTCGCCGCCCATTGGAAGTTCTTCGGTCTTTGAGGACTCTAAGAAAGGGAGGCACTTATCTCCGACCGACGTAAACCGACAGAGCCGCTTATCCTTCCGTTAAGGCATTGAAGCTCCTTAACGTGCTTGGAGATCTCATGTCTGAGAGCTCTGATCTTCTGGTTGGCATCAATTCCTCTCTCATGATAAACCCGAGGAACTTGCCCGATGTCACGCCAAGACGACTTGGCCGGATTAAGGCGCATCCCATACCTTCTCGCAGTGGCGAAGGTTTCCGCAAGTCGCCAAGGTGTGCAGCCCCGGCGACTTTTCACGATCATATCGCCCACGAGACTTCCATATTTCGCCTCTATTTGTCCGCGAACACCTTGTTCACCATCCTTTGGTAGGTTCTTAACCCGAATGGCATAACTTTGTAGAAGTAGGCTCCTTTGGGGTGTGTGGAAGGCTGTATGTTGCCGATCCTGGGGCCATCCGGATCCGTTGTAACCGAGTAGGCGCCCATGAAGGAGAAGCGAGCGCATCTGGCTGCTGAGTCACTACTTGGTCGATCCTAGGTAGGGGAAGCAATCCGGGCAAGCCCGATTTAGATCGGTGTAGTCAACACACATCCTCCGCCTTCCATTAGGCTTCTTGACGAGGACTACATTGACAGTACCATCGAGGGTACCGAACCTCCTCAATGAAGTCGACGCCAAGAGCCTATCAACTTCCTTCGCGACAGCTTGTTGGCGCCGAGGGACCGAGGCCGAGGTCTCGCCTCACCGAGCGCGGGGAAATGTGTAGATGGTGCCGGGCGACTTCGAGTCGATTCCCGGAGGTCGGCACCGCCCGTGCGAAGACATCGGGCGCTTCGAGGGGAGGTCGAAGAGCCGCGCCCGCTTTGATCACCTGTGTCCGAGCTAATCCCGATCGTCCGATCGGGACGGTCATCTTGCAGCTGGAATATTAACCGCCGTTTGTTGGCTCGGATGCTCGGTCGCGCCGCGCTCCGCTGGTCTTCGAGGGGTGGTTCCGCCTTTTCTCTTACCTGTGGAGGTCGCCAAGTAACACCGTCTCGACTTGAGGATCTCCCCGCACCTTCCTCGACCGCTACCGGTGGGGAACTTCGGTCCGGTGGTATGTGGGATAGAACGGCCCTAGCTCTGGAGGGTGGGTCGCCCAGATGGCGTTATACGCAGAGGGAGGTCGACCACCGTAAAAGTTACCAGCAGAGTTTTGGCCTTCGGGAATCGCCGAGGGTCAATGGTAGGGTTACCGCACTCGCGGCGAGATCGAGTCGCCCGTGAAGCCGTGAGCGCCGAGTGCAAGGCTTCGTGGCTTCCTTCGCAGCCCCAACTTCGTAAAGGCCTCGGCAGAGGATGTCGCCGAGCTACCGTTGTCGACCATAATCCTTCGGACTCGCGCTGGCAATTCGGCCGACACCACCAAGATCGCCATGCTCACATTCCATATCCCCGAGGGGAATGTGATCTCCCGAGGGGAGGGTGATATTCTGTCCGCGACGGCCGGCATAAGCCCTTCGCCCGAGGCGCTATGTCCTCCAAATGCGGGTCCCCGGTGATTACGCCGATATGTTGCTCGACCGGCCTTCGGGCGTAGGGATGGTGCCCGCGGATGCCGGAGGTATTGATCGAGGTGACCTCTTCGGATCGCCTCTTCAATTTGTCGCCTCACCGTAGCATTGCTCCGCGTCATGTCCGCTTTGCCGGCGAAAGCGCAATACCGGGTGCTATCGCAGCCGCCGCCGCCCTTCATCCGGGTGGCGGCTTGAGCATTCCCGCCCTTGATCCGAGGAATATTTGTGTCCGAGACGCCTTCAAGGGGGAGGTGGCGGCTCGGCCACAGATGGGTCGGGCGGCCCATGCGCGCGCCTTGGTGCGGGACTCCCGCCGTGCCGGTCCCGACGGGATGGAGTAGGATGCCCCTGGCCGCTCTTCCTTCCTTCCCGACATCCGTGACTCCGCCGCCACGCATCGACTTGCTCGCAAACATTTCCGCGATGGACGGGGGTCGCTTCCACCAAGGACCAAGAGAACCTCGACGGCCGCAGCCCCATCATGAATGCTCGCACCAATAACGGCGGGTGAGCATCCGATAATTCCTGCATTCTCCGCGGGTGAACCTTCGCACGGCGGGAGAGGGGTTCGCCCTCCTTCGCTTCAAACCCGTGGAGGAGCGCGACAGCAGGGCTTTGGTCGCGCAAACGCCAAAAAGCGAGCTCAAGTCCTTGGCGAGCTGTTCAAAGGATGTCACCGACCCGCTTTTAAGGTAATCGTACTCATGTACGCGCGGATCCTTTCAACGCGGTGGGGAACGCCCGCACATCAAGGCGCCCAAGTTCCATATAGGGCCATTTGAGCCCGGAAGGCGCGACGTGATCGGCCGATCACCGACTCCATCATAAAGGTCGATGGAGGGGAGACGGTTCAAGGGCACCGGGTATTCCTGCATGTCGCCGCTTAACGGGACTCAGGGGACACTTCCTCTCTTCTTTGACTTGCGACGCCCCTTTGCACCTCCTCCAGCGCCGGCGATGGACCTGACCGAGCCCAAATAGGTCCGCTGAAAGTTCAAGACACCGCCGAAGTTCAAAGCGGACGCCCAAATTTTCAAGAGCCCGGTTCCGCCTCAACCCGGGAGGTCGAGAAGATGAGCCGCGACGCTTCATGATGCCGGGAAGAGGTTCCGGCTTGAGGGTCGGCTCGCCGCCTCGAGCAAGCGAGGAGGACACCGACAAGATTTCCGTGGTCCGACTGCTGGGAGAGGTCTCGAAAGCCTCCACCGTGAATCTGGGGAAGCGGTGGAACCCGACTAGGCGGGTAGAGCCCGGCCGCTAAATATATTCCAATAGCGATCTATAGTTGCGGCGGATCGCCCTCTCCGGGTTCGGAGGTCCGCGGGACTCCGCCGAGGTGCCACCGGAAACGACCTTTCGCCCATGTGTCGCTTAGGGCGGAGCAGTAGTCCTTCGACAGAGGCCCTCCTTCTAGCGCCAATCTGCTAGGGGAAACAACTTTACCGCGGACTCGGCGCACGCGCGAACTGAAACTGTGGGTCGCCCTTGCACGGTTCGCCCGCCGATGGTCGCCGCCGCGCACGCCGATGTTCTCCAAGGCGTTGCTGGCCTCGGCCGCCGGGGACGACTCGCAGCAAGGCGGGCTGATGTTTCCGCCTCGACCTCCGACGCGCCAAGTCGCTCTGATGGGAGTGAGGAGTGTTCTGGCAGAGAGAGAGAGAGGTAGAAAGAGAGATCTCGGCCGGCCCGCTGGCCGGTGTTCCCGTGAGAGTTGCAGTGGGGTGTCCGAGTCTACTCACCTCCTGACTGCTTCGTGGAGCAAGGGTTCAGAGGAAAGATCCGCATCGTGTCGATCCGATCAGCTCACTTCCTTTTCTCCCCTCCCTTTTCCTGCCTTACCTGCTCGCTAAATAGGTCGATCTGGAGGGCCTCGCCGATCTTCGCAGTGGCGACGGCCTGACTCGCAGTGCTCGGTGCCGCGGTCAACCGGTGGGTAGTTGGGGCGAAGCGCTGAGTGAGAAGCGACGCTGGGTCATTACATCGCGGGCATGCCAGGAGGGCGACTATGACGCCATCCGGCAAATGACGTAAGACCGTGTCTCGCCATACTTAACATCCTTAATACTATTCGCAAATAGGTCTGACGGAGGGCATGCTTCGCCGCTCGCAGTGGCGACGGGCTCGACCACGCAGCCGTGCCGTGGTCAACTTGGCGGTAGTTGGGGCGGTATTGCCGAGGAGAAGCGACGCGCAAGTATCAAATCGTGGAGCAAGTGAGCGCAGAGGGGCGATGACGTCATCCGGGTGTACGACCGAAGACCGGGTGTCACGTCATACTCAATACCCCTAACACCCATCAACTATGTTATTTGTTTCGTTAATCAAAGTCGTCTAATTTCATTTTACTTTTCCGTCCCACAATAATATATATATATTGTTAGAAACATTTTTGTGCCGTGCCGCTGGCGTCCGCGGGGCCTTTATCTCGCGGAAGCGACGTGCAGAGATCATCGCTGCCGTCGGCTCTTCATCTGGCCAGCAAGCGCCCCTCGTTCGCACTCGCCGGGTCGGATGTTCGCCACTCCGAAAGTCGCGATGGGAGGAGTGAGTGTTTCAAAGAGAGAGAGGCAGAGAGAGATCCTTAGCCAGGTCTCTCAATGCTGCACCTCCGATGGAAGCTTGCCCATGCAACGAGATCCGCCATGCAACGATGGAGCGGCCGCTGCCATGAAGCATGGAGCGATTTCGCAGCGTGGGAGCTCTCTGCCATGCACGTGAGCCGCCGCCATGCAGCGGGAGCTCACTGCTGCCAGCGCGAGGGAGTCGCCAGCCGCCAGCGCGGGAGCTCAGTGCTGCCACGCAGCGTGGGAGCAGCCCATGCCGGGAGCGGGGTTACGCCTGGTGGGAGAGGGTGGCTAAGAGAGTCTTCTTCCCTCCTCCTCCTTCTCCTCCTTCTCCACCACTTCTCTCCTCCGAGTGCTGGTTCATCCTCACACCGACAGTGAGTCTACTCACCCTTCGAGTGTTTCTTCTCGCCTCTCTTAGTCACCGTTGTTAGTATTAAAAATGACACCCGGTCTACTGCACTCCGATGACGCATTGCCCCTCCCCGCGCTCCATTAATCCCACGATTTGATCGCCCGACGCCGCTTCTCCTCGCTATGCCCCAACTACTCGCCAAGTTGACCACTGCCGACTGGGTCAGTCCGATCCCACCCACAGATGTGACCGGAAGCATGCCATCCGACCTATTTAGGCCGAATGGGTAAGACAGGTGAAGGGGGGGGTGGGAGAGAGACAGAGAAGAAACACTCGAAGGGTGAGTAGACTCTGAACTATTCGATTATTGTGAGGGATGAACCAGCACTCAGGAGGAGAAGGAGGAGGAGGGGAAGAAGGGAGAGGAGGAGAAGAAGAGGAGGAGAAGGAGGAGAAGGAGGAGGAGGGGAAGAAGACTCTCTTAGCCACTCTCTCCATCGCTGCATAGCAGCCACCTTCTCCCACGCTGCATGGCAGCACCATAGCTCCCACGCTGCATGGCAGCACCATAGCTCCCACGCTGCATGGCAGCAGCTGAGCTCCCTCATTGCATGGCAGCAGCTGAGCTCCCTCACTGCATGGCAGCAGCTGAGCTCCCATTGCTGCATGGCAGCACCCGAGCTCCCATCGCTGCAAGGCAGCGGCCCACGCTGCATGGCAGCAGCCGAGCCCCATCGCTGCATGGCAGCTGCCGCTCCCACGCTGCATGGCAGCATCTGAGCTCCCATCGCACGGCAGCACCCGAGCTCCCATCGCTGCGGCAGCAGCATCGCTGCGGCAGAACCGACCTTCCATCGCGAGGTGCAGCATTGACCGAGACCCAGCCAAAGGATCTCTCTCACCTCTCTCTCTAAACACTCACTCACTCCCATCCGACACAGGCGAGCTGGGCAGCATCCGACCCGACTGCTGCAGGAACCGAGGGGCATGAGCAGCTGGCCACCGATGAAGGAGCCAGCCCCGCCGAGCGACGAGCTTCTCCCGACCAACGCCGCTGCCCGGAGATCGATGAGGCGACTGCGCCTCGACCAACCCAGCTGCACGCAGGCCACGCAGTTGTTTCCTAACAGATTCGCCAGGAGGGCCCGCGGTCGCAAGGTCAGCCCCATCTAATCTCCAAAGCCCGTGCTACAGCAGTGCTCGCACCCACGCTCAGCATTTCGCTGCGGTTTGCAGCTGCGCCAGCAGCTGCGGCAGCGAAGCCCGAGCTGCGATGCTCGCAACGCCACGCTGCGCCGCTGCCTCACGCAGCAGCCGCCAAAATCGCGCCCGAGTGTGCTGCTCGGCAGCCGAGGCCCGAGCTACAGTGCTCCGCACCCACGCTCAGCATTTCGCTGCGTGGGTTGCAGCTGCACCCAGCAGCTGCCCGGCAGCGGAAGGCCGAGCTGCGAGCTCGCCACGCTACGCTGCGCCGCTGCCTCACGCAGCAGCTCGCCAAAATCGAGCCGAGCTGCTCGGCAGCCGAGGCCCGAGCCACAGTGCTCGCACCCACGCTCAGCATTTCGCTGCGCGTGGTTTGCAGCTGCACCCAGCAGCTGCTCGGCAGCGAATGCCCGAGCTGCGATGCTCGGCAACGCTCGCGCCGCTGCCTCACGCAGCCGCCGCCAAAACTGAGCCCGGCGTGCTGCTCGGCAGCCGGCCCGAGCTACAGTGCTCGGCACCCACGCTCAGCATTTCGCTGCGTGGTTTGCAGCTGCACCCAGCAGCTGCTCGGCAGCGAAGCCCGAGCTGCGATGCTCGCAACGCTACGCCGCGCCGCTGCCTCACGCAGCCGCCGCCAAAATCGAGCCCGAGGTGCTGCTCGGCAGCCGGCCCGAGCTACAGTGCTCGCACCCACGCTCAGCATTTCGCTGGTTTGCAGCTGCACCCAGCAGCTGCTCGGCAGCGAATCGCCCGAGCTGCGATGCTCGCAACGCCACGCTGCGCCGCTGCCTCACGCAGCTCCGCCAAAACTGAGCCCGGCGCTGCTCGGCAGCCGGCCCGAGCTACAGTGCTCGCACCCACGCTCAGCATTTCGCTGCGCGGGTGCAGCTGCACCCAGCAGCTGCTCGGCAGCGAATGCCCGAGCTGCGATGCTCGGCAACGCTACGCGGCCGCTGCCTCACGCAGCCGCCGCCAAAACTGAGCCCGAGTGCTGCTCGGCAGCCGGGCCCGAGCTACAGTGCTCGCACCCACGCTCAGCATTTCGCTGCGTGGTTTGCAGCTGCACCCAGCAGCTGCTCGGCAGCGAAGCTGAGCCCGCGAGCCGCAACCTCGCTCGCGCCGCTGTCGCTGCCTCATGCAGCCGCCAAAACTGAGCCCGAGCGCTGCTCGGCAGCCGAATCCCGAGCAGTGCTCGCACCCACGCTCAGCATTTCGCTGCATGGTTTGCAGCTGCACCCAGCAGCTGCTCGGCAGCGAATGCCCGAGCTGCGATGCTCGGCAACGCCGCTGCGCCGCTGCCTCCCGCAGCCGCCAAAACTGAGCCGAGTGCTGCTCGGCAGCCGGCCCGAGCTACAGTGCTCAGCCAACCATGCTCAGCGCTTCGCTGCATGGTTTGCAGCTGCACCCAGCAGCTGCTCGGCAGCGAATGCCCGAGAGCGATGCTCGCAACACGCTGCCGCTGCCTCACGCAGCCGCCGCCAAAACTGAGCTCGAGCGCTGCCAGCCGGCCCGAGCAGTGCTCGCACCCACGCTCAGCATTTCGCTGCGTGGTTTGCAGCTGCACCCAGCAGCTGCTCGGCAGCGAATGCCCGGCTGCGATGCTCGGCAACGCTACGCGCCGCTGCTCACGCAGCCGCCGCCAAAACTGAGTCGAGCGCTGCTCGGCAGCCGGCCCGAGCCACAGTGCTCGCACCCACGCTCAGCATTTCGCTGCGTTTGCAGCTGCACCCAGCAGCTGCTCGGCAGCGAATGCTCGAGCCGGCATGCTCGGCAACATCGCTGCGTCGCTGCCTCATGCAGCCGCTCGGCCAAATCTGAGCCCGAGCGCCTCCTCGGCAGCGGAATACCGAGCTACAGTGCTCGGCCACCATGTCAGCATTTCGCTGCGTGGTTTGCAGTTGCACCAAGCAGCTGCTCGGCAGCCGGAGCCCGAGCCACAGTGCTCGGCACCCCCGTCCAGCACTTCGCTGCGTGGTTCGCAGCTGCACCAAGCAGCTACTCAACCGAAGCCCGAGCTGCAGTGCTCGGCCACCCATGCTCAACCACTGCTGCGCGGTTTATCGCTGCAACAAGCAGCTGCTCAACGCCCGAGCCGCGACGCCGCAATCCTTTGCTGCGTGGTTTGCAGCTGCACCGTTGCTGCTCGCCACCCACGCTCGTAATCCTTCACAGCATGCATTGTAGCTGCACCAAGCAGCTCTGGCCAAAACTGGAGCCATGCTGCCAACGGCATGCTCCGATTGTTGTTACCCTTTGCAATATCTTACAGACTTCTCACCGAGTTGAGCAGGCCATGCAACTTAATCTTCATGGACCTCTCGAGCTGCAACCTCAAGTGGTAAACATCGCAACAGATCGGCAACTGATGCGCTCATTGGGGAAGCTCCCCACAAGCTGACCTCCCTCATACAGAAGCCTTCGCTGCAGCAGGCCCTGTGCGGTCCATCGCCAAAGAATCCTGCAGCAACAGAGCTGAATCTGATCTTCTATATGCTACCAGATCTGTGTTAGAACGGGAAGCTCACTGGTATTCTGGGCCTTGAGCGGCGGCTCGGCCACACTCATCCCGAACGGCGGTTCGGCGATTCTGGTTTTCTAGGTCTTGAGCAGCAGCTCGACCATCGTATTCTGGCCTTGATCGCGCCACATCCCGAACGGCGTTCGGCTATTATGGTTTTCGCAGGTCTTGACGCTGTTCGACCTCGATTCCGGCCTAAGGAGAAGCGCCTCCTCTTTATCCCGAACGCGCCGCCATTATGGTTTCTCGTCGCGTGACTCGACCCTTGTACCAAAAATGACGGCCTGAAGGTGGAGGACTTGCGCTGCCTCAACCCCGACTTCGGACGCCGCTTGGCAAGGAGAATCGCGCCTCTCGACTTCTTATCCCGAACGACGCCGGCCATTATGGTTTCGTGTCGTAGGCGTGACTGACCCTTGTACCAAAATGACGTCAGAAGGTGGAGGACTCGCGCTGCTCAACCCCCGACTTCCGGACGTTGGCAAGGAGAATCGCGCCTCGACTTCTTATCCCGAACAGCCGCTATCTCGTTTCAGGCCCCGAGGCACGCACACACATCCCGAACGCGCTACTGCTTCTGTGCGAGCGCACTCACACACATTCCGACCAGCTCGCTATCACGATTTTTCGTCGTGGTGCGTGACTCGACCTAGTACCCAACGACGGGTCAGAATGTGGACTTGACGCCGCTCTTACCTCGAGCAGCTCACCCATCGTTCAATCGGCCCAAGCGCGAGTCTCAACCTCGACACGGACGTCTTGGCAAACGGAACGCCTCTCGACTTCATTATCCCGAACGGCAGTTCGGTACATGATCTTGAGCGACGGCTCGATCATCGGCATCCTAGGCCTTGGGCGGTTCGGACTATATCCCGAACGACGTTCGGTGACTATGGCTTTCTGGGTCTTGAGGTTCCTCGACTTCTTTATCCCGAACCGGTTCACAGGATCTCGAGCCTCGATCATCGCCGGTCTTGAGCGCGCCGACCCCGTACCCTGCAGAGGACTTCGGTCAATTATGACACAACACGGTAGAACTTCCGCCCGAGATCCCAGTCGGCAACCAGGTTCTTCCGAGCAACACCCTCCAACTTGTCCCGCAGGAGTGGCTTTTTGAGGGGGTAGTGTTAGGTATTAAAAATGACGTGACACCGGTCTTCGCACTCCGATGACGCCATTGCCCCTCCCGCGCTCCATTAATCCCACGATTTGATCGCGACGCCGCTTCTCCTCCGCTATGCCCCAACTACTCGCCAAGTTGACCACTGCATCGACCGACTGCGGGTCAGTCCGTATCCCACCCACGCATGTGACCGGAGCATGCCATCCGACCTATTTAGGCCGAATGGGTAAGACAGAAGGGGGTGGGAGAGAGACAGAAGAAACACTCGGGTGAGTAGACTCAACTATTCGAGTGAGGGATGAACCAGCACTGTGAGAAGGAGGAGGAGGGGAAGAAGGGAGAGGAGGAGAAGAAGAGGAGGAGAAGGAGGAGAAGGAGGAGGAGGGGAAGAAGACTCTCTTAGCCACTCTCTCCATCGCTGCATAGCAGCCACCTTCTCCCACGCTGCATGGCAGCACCATAGCTCCCACGCTGCATGGCAGCAGCTGAGCTCCCACGCTGCATGGCAGCACCATAGCTCCCACGCTGCATGGCAGCACCATAGCTCCCACGCTGCATGGCAGCAGCTGAGCTCCCTCACTGCATGGCAGCAGCTGAGCTCCCATCGCTGCATGGCAGCGGCCGAGCTCCACGCTGCATGGCAGCAGCCGAGCTCCCGCTGCATGGCGCAGCTCCATCGTTGCATGGCGGCAGCGAGCTCCCATCGTTGCATGGCAGAACCGACCTTCCATCGCGGAGGTGCAGCGGCCGAGACCTCGGCGTCAAAGGATCTCTCTCTCTACCTCTCTCTCGAACACTCACTCCTCCCATCCGGCTTGCGGCGTCGGAGGGTGGCGAGCATCGACCCGACGTGTGCAGAACCGAGGGCATGTGAGCTGGCCACGGATGAAGAGCCAGCCACTGAGCGGACGATCGGCTTCTCCCACCCACGTCGGCTTCACGCGGAGATCGATGAGGCGACCCTTGCGCGTCGGACCGAACCCACCGGGCCCGAGGCCACGGCAAAAGTTGTTTCCCCAACACTGTCTTACCCATTCGGCCTAAATAGGTCGGATGGCATGCGGTCACATCAGGTGGGATGGACTGACCCCGGTCGGTACAGTGGTCAACTTGGCGAGTAGTTGGGGCATAGCGGAGGAGAAGCGGCGTCGGCGATCAAATCGTGGGATTAATGGAGTGCGGGAGGCAATGGCGTCATCAGTGGCGAAGACCAGTGTCGTCATTTTTAATATCCCAAACACCCCCTCAAAAGCCACTCTGCGGGACAATTTGGAGGTGTTGCTCGGAAGAACACGGTTGCCGGAGATCTCGGGCGGAAGTTCTGCGTGTCGTGTCATAATTGACGAAGTCCTTTGCAGGATCGAGTGGCGCGCTCAAGAGAAAAGCCGATGATCGAGGAAGCTCGAGATCACATGCCGAACCACCGTTCGGGATAAAGTCGAGGAACCTCAAGACCGAAAGCCATAGTCACGAACCGTCGTTGGGATATGATGAGCCACGCTCAAGGCCTAGGATGCGATGATCGAGCCGTCGCTCAAGATCATGTAAGCGTTGATAAAAGTCGAGGAACCTCAAGACCCGAGCCATAGTCAGAACCGTCGTTCGGGATATGATCCGAGCCAGCTCCGGCCAAGGATGCGATGATCGAGCGTCGCTCAAGATCATGCCGAACTGCCCGTTCGGGATAGTGAAGTCGAGGAGGCGCGAGTTCCGTTGCCAAGCCGGCGTCCGTGTCGGAGGTTGAGACTGAGTGGGCAGTTGAACGATGGGTGGCGCTCGGTAGGCGGCGATGTCAAGTCACTGGAAACGTCGTTGGCTACTAGGTCGAGGTCATGCCGCGACTTGGCTTCGTGATAGCGCTGCGCCGGAAGGTGTCTTGGCGAGCTGCCGCTCAGGCACAGGAAACGAGTAGCGCCGTTCGGGATGTGTGTGTGGCAGTGCGCTCGGGGCCTAGAAACCAGGATAGCGAACTGCCGTTCGGGATAGAGTCGAGGCGCGATTCTCCTTGCCAAGCCGGCGTCGAAGTCGGGGTTGAGCGCGCAAGGTCCTCCATCCGACCGTCATTTTGGTACAAGGGTCGAGTCACGCACGACGAGAAACCATAATGCGAACCATCGTTCGGGATAAAGAGCGAGCGCCCGATTCTCCTTGCCAAGCGGCGTCCGGAAGTCGGGGTTGAGGCGCGCAGGTCCTCCGCTACCGACCCGTCATTTTTGGTACAAGGGTCGAGTCACGACGAGAAACCATGATAGCCGAACGTCGTTCGGGATAAAGAAGTCGAGGCGCCCGATTCTCCTTGCCAGTGCGTCCGGAAGTCGAGTTGAGCGCAGGTCCTCCTTCCGACCCGTCATTTTAGTGCAAGGGTCGAGTCACGCTGCGACACGAGAAACCATGATAGCCGAACGCGTTCGGGATAAGTGTGGCGAGCCCGCTCGAGCGAAGACCGATGGTCGATGCTGCTCAAGACCTAGAAAACGAGTCGCGAACCGCCGTTGGTGTCGACCGCGCTCAAGGCCCAGAATACGATGAGCTTCCGTTCTAACAGATCTGGTAGCATAGAAGATCAGATTCAGCTCTGTTGCTGCAGATTCTTTGGCGATGGACGGCTGCTGAAAACGTATGAGGAGAGTCGCTTGTGGGAACTTCCCCAGCGCATCGATTGCCGTCTGTTGCGATGTTTACCCTTGAGGTTGCAGCTCGAGGTCCATGAAGATTAAGTTGCATGGCCTGCTCAACTCGGTGAAAATCGTAGATATTGCAAAGGAGTAACAACAATCGAACGCCTACATTGGCGAGCAGCATGGCTCGGGTAGTTTTGGCGAGGTAGCTTGGTGCAGCTACAATGCATGCGATGAAGGATTACGAGCGTGGGTGGCGAGCAAGCAGTGCGCAGCAACAAAGTTGCCGTGCGCGGCGCGCATTAGCTGAGCAGCTGCTTGTTGCAGCGATAAACGCGCAGCGATGGTTGAGCATGGGTGGGCGGCTGAGCCCGGTTGTAGCTGCGGTGCTGCGAACCACGCTGAAGTGCTGGGCGAAGTGCGAGCGTGGCTCGGGCTCGGCTGCGAGCTGCGTGCAACTGCAAACCACGCGCCCTGTGCAGTGGCGAGAGCAGCTCGGTATTCGCTGCCGGAGCTCGGGCTCAGAGCGGCGGCTGCGCCGAGCGCGATGTTGCCGAGCATGCGCTCGAGCATTCGCTGCCGAACAGCTGCTGGGTGCAGCTGCAAACCGCAGCGAAATGCTGAGCGTGGGGCGAGCGCAGCTCGGTATTCGGCCTGGGGAGGCTTCGGGTGGCGGCGGCTGCGCGGCAGCGGCGAGCGTTGCCGAGCATCGCTCGAGCATTCGCTGCCGAGCAGCTGCTGGGTGCAGCTGCAAACCACGCCGAAATGCTGAGCGTGGGGCGAGCACTGCTCGGGCCGGCTGCCGAGCAGCGCTCGAGCTCAGTTTTGGCGGCGGCTGTGAGGCAGCGGCGCGGCGTAACTGCGAGCATCCAGCTCGGGCATTCGCTGCCGAGCAGCTGCTGGGTGCAGCTGCAAACCATGCGAAGGGCTGACATGGTGGCGAGCATGGCTCGGGATTCGCTGCGAGGCGCTCGGGCTCAGATTTGGGGCGGCTGCATGAGCAGCGACAGCGACGCATGGCGATTGCGTCGCAGCTCAGCTTTCGCTGCCGAGCAGCTGCTGGCGCAGCTGCAAACCACGCGAAATGCTGAGCGTGGGTGCGAGCACTGTAGCTCGGGCTCGGCTGCCGAGCGCTCGAGCTCAGTTTTGGCGGCGGCTGCAGGGCGGCGCAGCTGGCGTTACCGAGCATCGCAGCTCGGGCATTCGCTGCCGAGCAGCTGCTGGGTGCAGCTGCTAACCACGCCGAAATGCTGAGCGTGGGGCGAGCACTGTAGCTCGGGCCGGCTGCCGAGCAGCACTCGGGCTCAAATTTGGCGAGGGCTGCGTGAGGCAGCGGCGCGGCTGCGTTGCCGAGCATCGCAGCTCGGGCGGCATTCTGCCGAGCAGCTGCTGGGTGCAGCTGCGAACCACGCAGCGAAATGCTGAGCGTGGGTGCGAGCACTGTAGCTCGGGCCGGCTGCCGAGCAGCACCTCGGACTCAGTTTTGGCGGCGGCTGCGTGAGCAGCGGCGCGTGCGTTGCCGAGCATCGCTCGCTCGGGCATTCGCTGCCGAGCAGCTGCTGGGTGCAGCTGCAAAACACGAAATGCTGAGCGTGGGGCGAGCACTGGCTCGGGCTTCTGCCGAGCGCGCACGAGCTCAGTTTTGGCGGCGGCTGCGTGAAGCGCAGCGTGGCTTTGCGAGCCAGCTCGGGCATTCGCTGCCGAGCAGCTGCTGGTGCAGCTGCAAACCATGCGAATGCTGAGCATGGTGGCAGCGCTGTAGCTCGGGATTCGCTGCCGAGCAGGCGTTGGGCTCAGATTTGGCGGCGGCTGCATGAAGCGCGCGCGTTGCGAGCGCCGGCTCGGGCTTCGCTGCCGAGCAGCACCCGGACTCAGGTCGGCGGCGGCTGCGCAGCTGCGATGAACCATGCAGCGGCGCTGAACATGGTGCCGAGCATCGCAGCTCGGACATTGGAGATTAGATGGGGCTGACCTTGCGACATCGGGTCCTCCTTCTAGCACCAATCTGTTAGAAACAACTTTTTGCCGTGGCCTCGGGGCGTCAGCTGGGTTGGTCCGAATGCGCAGGGTCGCCTCATCGATCTCGGGCAGGCGCGTTGGTCGGGAGAAGCGATCATCCGCTCGGCCGGCTGGCTCCTTCATCGGTGGCCTCGCTACATGCCTCGGTTCCTGCACACAGGTCGGGTCGGGAAAGCTCCGCCCGACCCCTCCGCCAAATCGGTCGGATGGGGTAGTGAGTGTTTGAGAGGTAGAGAGAGATCCTTTGACTGCGAGGTCTGGAAGTCAATGCTGCACCTCTCGCGATGGAAGGTCGGTTCTGCCATGCAACGATGGGAGCTCGGCTGCTGCCATGCAACGATGGGAGCTCGGCTGCTGCCATGCAGCGATGGGAGCTCAGATGCTGCCATGCAGCGTGGGAGCTCGGCTGCTGCCATGCAGCGTGGAGCTCGGCCGCTGCCATGCAGCGATGGGAGCTCAGCTGCTGCCATGCAGCGTGGGAGCTATGGTGCTGCCATGCAGCGTGGAGAGAGTGGCTAAGAGAGTCTTCTTCCCCTCCTCCTCCTTCTCCTCCTTCTCCACCACTTCTTCTCCTCCTGAGTGCTGGTTCATCCCTCACAATAATCGAATAGTTCAGAGTCTACTCACCCTTCGAGTGTTTCTTCTCTGTCTCTCTCCCACCCAGTCCCCCCTCACCTGTTGATAAGGATATTAAGTATGACGAGACACCTGGTCTTCTGTCGTACAACCGGATGACGTCATCGCCTCTCCTGCGCCCCAACGCGATCACGGCGGCGGCGTCGCCTCTCCTCGGCTCGCCCCAACTACCCACCCAGTTGACCGGCACCGACTGCGAGGTCAGGCCGTCGCCACTGCGGCGATCGGGCGGCCCTCCGTCCGACCTATTTAAGCCGAACAGGTAAGACTGGGAAAGAGGAGGGAGGAGAGGAGGTGGAGGTTGAACCCTTGCTCCAGCGAGAAGCGGTCAGAGAGGTGAGTGGACTCGGACACCCCCAACTCACTCAGGGAACTCCGGCGGCGACCCAGCACAAATCTCTCTCTCTATATAACACTCCTCCCATCCGACTTTGGCTTGGCGTCGGAGGGAACATCCGACCCGCCTTGCTGCAGGTCTCGTCGGCGGCGAGGCGAGCCGCTTCGGAGAACATGTCGGAGCGCGGCGGGCCATCGGCGGGCGAATCGTGCGAGGCGACCCCGGTTTCGGATTCCGCCGTGCGGGGTCCGGTAAAGTTGTTTCCCCTAACAGATTGGCGCTAGAAGGAGGCCTCTGTCGAAGGACTACTCCTAAGCGACACATGGGCGAAAGGTCGTTTCGGTGGCACCTCGGCGGAGGTCGCAGACCTCGAACCCGGAGGGCGATCCCGCCACAACCATAGATCGCTGGAATATATTTAGCGGCGCTGGCTCTACCCGCCGAGTCGGGTTCCACCCTTCCCACCGTCACGGTGGAGGCCTTCGAGACCTCTCCCAAGTCGGACCTGGCCAATCTTGTCGGCTGTCCTCCGCCTACTCCGAGGCGCGACCCTCAAGCGGAACCTTTCCCCGGCATCGGGAGCGTCGCGGTACCATCTTCTCGACCTCCCAGGGTTGGGGCGGAACCGGGCTCCAACAGGGCGTCCGCCGGAACTTCGAGGCGGTGTCTTGAACTCGGCGGACCTATTTCGAGCTCGAGATCGGTCCATCGCCGGCGTGGAGGAGAGTGCAAAGGGCGTCCGTAAGTCAAGAAGAAGCAAGTGCCTCGGGAGTCCCGTTAGCCGATATCACGGGGAATACCCGGTGCCCTCTTCCCTCCGACCTTTATGATGGGTCGGTGATCCAACCCGATCCATCGCGCCTTCGGGCTCAAATGGCCTATATGGAACTTGGCGCCTTGATGTGCGGGCGTTCCCGCGTTGAAAGGATCCGCGTCGTGAGTACGGTACCTTAAAAAGCGGGTCGGTGACATCCTTTGAACAGCTCGCCAGGACTTGAGCTCGCTTTTTGGCGTTGCGCGACCAAAGCCCTCTGTCGCGCTCCTCACGGGTTTGAAGCGAGGAGGGCGAACCCCTCTCCGTGCAAGGTTCAGCGTGCAGGAGTTATCGGATGCTCACCCGCCGTTATTGGTGCAGGCATTCATGATGGGGTTCGGCCGTCGAGGTTCTGCTGGTCCTTGGTGGAAGCGACCCCCGTCCATCGCGAAATGTTTCAGCGAGCAAGTCGATGCGTGGCCGAGTCTGGATGTCGGGAAGGAAGGAAGAACGACCGAGGGCATCCTACTCCATCCGTCGGGACCGGCGCCCGGGCAGTCCCGCACCAAGGCGCCGCCGGCCGCCTCGACCCATCTGCGGCCGAGCCGCCACCTCCCCCTTGAAGGCGTCTCGGACGCCGTATTCCTCCAAATCAAGGAGGCGGGAATGCTCAAGTCGCCACCCGGATGAAGGGCGGCGGCTGGCGATAGCACCGGTATTGCGCTTTCGCCGGCAAAACGGACGCAACGGAGCAATCCACATTCTCACGGATTCCCACTTGGCGAGCAAGTTGGTGGAAATGTCGAGCGCGGGACTCGACCATGTCGGATACTGGCCGAGGTAAAGCCCAAACCTCTAACTTTCCCGCTTCACTCTGTCCGGGGTGCGGGTCCCCGAAGCGGCGGGCGGACCAGCTCATGGCCGGCCTCGGGGCCGATCGGAGGAACATCCGAGTCGGAGGCGACACACGGTCGGTGGCCATCATGGAGATCGGGGATCCGAGTCGACCACCCCACCAACATGGATTCGAAATGCGAAGTACAAGCGCGAGGGTCACTGCGGATGAGGTCAAGGCACGGCGGCTCGCGAACTCGAGCGTGGTGCTGCGAAATCGGCCGACTCTACAAAGGTCGTTTTCCCACCCCTACTACGATGCTTAGATCCCGATGAGGCGGAAGTGATTCTCGAGGTCCGCAGCGGGATTTGTGGGAGCACATGGGCGGCGAACTCGGCCTTCAAAATCTTGCGCGAGGGCATTGCGTGGCCTGCCGGGGCGCCAAGGCTTTCGTGCGGCGGTGCGACACTTGCAGCGCCGGGCCCGCGCCCGCGGCTCCTGCGGTCGCTCGCCTCCATGGTGCGCTGGCCCTTCGCTCAATGGGAATGGACCTCTTGGGGCCGTTCCCCCGTCCGACGGCGGAGGCACATCATCGTGGGGATAGACTATTTCACCAAATGGGTGGAAGCCGAGCCCCTGGCAACCATTACAGCCGAACGGGTCGAACAGTTCGTATGGAAGAACATTGTGACCCGATTTGGTCTGCCCAACGTTATCATCACCGATGCGGAACCCGGATTCGCCCGGACACGGTTTTGGAGTTACTGCGCAACTTACCACATCGATTGAGGTTTAGCTCGGTGGCCCACCCCGGACCAACGGGCTCGCCGAGGTGACCAACGATCTATCTTTGGATGGACTTAGGAAAGGACTCTGGAAGCCGATCGGTGGGTCGGCGAGCTCCCGAACATCCTATGGTCTCTGCGGACTACCCGAAGGCGGCAGGCGAGTCCCCTACTGACCTTGCATTGGCGTGGAAGCGATCCTACTGCCGAGTTGGTCATCCCAACATTCGGGTGGAGAACTATGAAACCACCTCGGCCCGGGGAGTTCGGGCTGGCCTGGGCACTGCTAGAAGAGCGGGGCTACGCACTGCGTAAAAATCTTTGGCGTACAGTGTGGCGGGAGTTACAACAAGAAGGTGCGCCCTCGACCCCTCGGGATGGCGACTTAGTCCTCATAGGCGATAGCGACCCGCTCACTCAAGGGCAAGCTTGCACCAAGTGGAAGGCCCCTGCCGAATAATCTAAGTGGTCGGCCAGAGCGTTAGGCTCGCGACTATGGTAGCAGCGATTCGAGGACTTGGAACGTCCACAACCTTAAGAAATATTTTGTCTAAGGACAAAGCGGAAGTAAGTCAATACCGGACTCGATCCATTAGAAAGAAGTTGGAAGCGTATTGAGAAAGCAAGTTTGTATTACCAAAAGTTTTGGATTACAAAATGAGCCCTAGTGGGAAGAAGTATTACAAAAAGTAGGGAAAGCCCTCCAAAATAAGAAAAGAGGTCTTGAGCGCGGCAGGAAAGGCATGTCGTCGAAGGAACCTCGCGGGCATGTCGACCCCATGATCTTGGGGCATGAAGCGAAGGATTCTCCTCGGCCGTTGAGCACGGAGGACATGCTCGGAACGGGCGAGGGCAACTTTGTACCCGTGCTCAAATGCGATACGGCCCGTCGGTCGGGCGAGGAAGCCCTCGAGCTTCTTGTATCGTCGGCGCCTCCGGTCCTTCTCTGGCCGACTCCCTTCCGCGCGGCAAGGGCTTCCACAGCGGCTGCAGCTCGGCCTCCCTCGAGTCGGCTTGGCGGCCAATCCGAGGCCTCCTCCATCGGAGGCGGTTCTCGGCCGCCCGTCGGGAAACGCAGCCGGCCTCTGTCGCCGAGGCGGCCCCGAGCTCGGCGGTCAGGCGCGCCACTTCCGCGCCCATGTCCGCCGTACGCTGCTCGGCAGCGGCAACGCCTCGGTCACGACCCGCTCGGGCTTCCTCGGTGTGGCGCAACTCAAGTTGCGCTCACCGAACCATGCACCGAGCGGCCGGAATCGTGCACCGGTCGAGGAAGCGATGGTGTAGTGGAGACCACTGCACAAGAAAAAAGGCGAAAGGGATGAAGCGAGCTAAGTCAAGAGGATACAAGCAAAAGCGGTGCTCACCCACAACACCGACTTAGCGGACTTGGCGAGCAGCGCCTCAGGAGGCGTGTATAAGTCCCGAGCCATGTCGGGATGGGCGCCCGGAGATAGCGGGCGAGGCTCTCCCCCGACCACACCTTGTCCCCGGGGCAGGCCGTGCCAGGGCCACGAGAGGGTAACGCCGCGGCCCGAAGGACCTCCCCATCATTCGGAAAGGAATGGCTGATCCTTCCCCGGCGTGACCCGGCACAGTCCTGCATGGTGAGACGCTGACCCTTCGATCGCCCCTGGTGGACCAGCTCTCGGCGAAGTCTTTGGTGCCGATGGTTCGGATGCCCGGCCGTACGGCTGGCGTCTCCAGGTCCACCACGTCCTTGGCCTTCGCCCTTTTCTTCGGGCGCCCCTCAGCAACGGTGCGAGGAGCCTTCCCGCCGCTTGAGGCCGCCGGAGGCGCGGAGATGGTCCCCTCGGGCACGAGTCGTGGAAGGACGCGAGTTCACCATCCTGCGAAGAACAACGGATATGTCGAGAAAATGAAATGCGGCGGCAATCCAAAGAAAGGCGAAACAACGGCGGCCTACCGAGTGCGGACTTAGTCCGGCCTCCACGACCAACTGCTCGAGCATGTTGCGGATGGCTTGAGAGGAAGGAGGATTACCCTCAGGTTGCTCAAGGTGAGCGCGCTCCTCGGCACTCGGCCGGGGCGAGTTATCGATGGTCGCCATGATGACCACGAACCCCAAAACCCAGATCCTCTTGGCCTTTGGACAAAAAGCGCCTCTTCCACCCTTTGTTATTGGTGGGCGCGCTAACCGAAACCAGTCGTGCGGCGAGTAGCCCCAGGCCCTTGAAGAAGCAGCGAGAGGAAGAGGTTGCGGGTCGGGCGATATTAGGCGTAATGGCATTCCCGGAAAGCCACCAAATACCGCCGAGTTGGGAGTTATGCGGGAAGGCGAAATCGCCACGGGGAGATCACGAGGATACAATGATTGGAGTGCGGAGGAAAGCGCGGGCCGGCCTCTAGGGCATCGGCGGTCGAGGCAAAGCCCTTGGGAACGGGTCAAAGCCCGCTGTCCCTTCAGCGGCCGGGAGGTTGAGCGCCTCGGGATGCCGTGCGCCGCCGGAGTATCCCCACCATACGCTCGTCCAAGGCGGAGTCTTGGTCATGCGACCACATTAAGGCCTCTAAGGCACGCGCCGCTTCGCATCTGTGGAAGAGGCTGGAAGGAGGAGACGAAGGGAGAGCGGCGGCGGGTTGTAACGATGGTGAGGAGGAGGAAGAAGCGAGAGGAAGAGGAAGTGGAAGGAAGACCCATCGCACACTAACCTATGAAGGAAGAAATGTGGAAGAAGCTAAAAGGCACGGAGCCTATGGAGAAAACTTGAAGGGAGGCAGCGAGGACAAGAGATGAGAGCTCGATAAAGTGATAGAGGCGAGGCTCCTATTTATAGAAAAAGGAACCTCGACCTTTCGCCTCGAGGCGGCGACGACGACACGCCACATCGCCCAATAGCATCACATCAGGCGATCGAGCGCGGCGTCATATTGATGAAGAGGCGGCGTGTACACCCCGGGTAGAAACTTATCCATACGCGCGGTATCCTCGATTCCGGCAACGCACTATCGCGAGCCGTTTTGAGCGGCGCAGCGGCGGTTCGGTTTCTAGGTCTTGGCGGCTCGACCAGCGGCATATTGGGCCTTGAGCGGCGGCTCGGCCACACACGAGCGGAGGTTGGCTATTAATTTTCTAGGTCTTGGCGGCGGCTCGACCAGCATACTGAGGCATGGCGGTGTCTCGGCCCCATCGAGCGGAGATTCGGCTATTACAGTCTTCTAGGTCTTGGCGGCTGCTCGACCAGCGGTATTCTGGGCCTTGGCGGCGGCTCGGCCACACACGAGCGGAGGTTCGGCTATTATAACTTCTCGGTCGTGTCGTGACCTCGACCCCTTGTACCAAAATGGCGGGTCGATGGCGAGGAGGACGGCGTCTCAACCACGACTTCGAGCGTCGGCAGCAGGAGAATCGGCGTCTCCTCGACCCCCTTATTCCGAGCAGCGGTTCGGCTATTATGACTTCTCGGTCGTGTCGTGACCTCGACCCCTTGTACCAAAATGGCGGGTCGATGGCGAGGAGGACGGCGTGTCTCAACCCACGACTTCGGACGTCGGCTTGGCAGGAGAATCGGCGTCTCCTCGACCCCCTTCATCCCGGACGGCGGTTCGGCTATCTTGGTCTCTCAGGCCGTGTGCGTGACCTCGGCCCCTTGTACCAAAATGGCGGGTCGATGGCGAGGAGGACTGGCGTCTCAACCTGACTTCGGACGTCGGCTTGGCAGGAGAATCGGCGTCTCCTCGACCCCCTTATCGAGCAGCGGTTCGGCTATTACAATTTCATAGGCCACTGGCGGCGGCTCGGCCACACATCGAATGGCGGTTCGGCTACTCACTTCCCGGGCCTTGGCGGCGGCTGACACATTCGAGCGGCGGTTCGGCTATCCGCGATTTTGCAAGTCGTATGCGTGACCTCGACCCCTAGTACCCAACGGCGGGTGTGCGAAGAACTTGGACGCCGCGGCCCTTACCTCGGCGTTTGCTCACACTTTGGTTCAGCGGCCCCTCGCGAGTCTCAACCTCACGATTCGGGCGTCGGCAGCAAGCGGAACTCGGCGTCTCCTCGGACCCCATTATCGAGCGGCGATTCGGTACATGATCTTGGCGGCGGCTCGATCGCCGGCATCCTAGGCCTTGGCGGTGGCTCGGCACTATATCGAGCAGCGGTTCGGTGACTATAACTACGGGTCTTGAGGTTCCTCGACCCCCTTTATCGAGCGGTGGTTGATTCTGAGATCTCGAGCTTCCTCGATCGCCGGCTTTCGGGTCTTGGCGGCGCCTCGACCCGTATCTTGCAAAGCACCTCGGTCGATTATGACACAAACGGTGGAACTTCCGCGAGATCTCGATGAGCAACGAGTTCTTCCGAGCAACACCCTCCAAATTGTCGCGAGTGGCTTTTGCGGGGTAGTGATAAGGATATTAAGTATGGCGAGACACGGTCTTACAGCCATTACCGTCATCGCCTCTCCTGCGCCCCAGCGCCCGCGATCGGCGGCCCGGCGTCGCCTCTCCTCAGCATCGCCCCAACTACCCACCCAGTTGACCACGGCACCGACCTGCGAGGTCAGGCCCGTACGCCACCTGCAGACAGTCGGAAGCAGGCCCTCCGTCCGACCTATTTAAGCCGAACAGGTAAGACTGGGAAAAGGAGAAGGGGAGGTGGAGGCTGAACCCTTGCTCGGCGGCTTGATCAGGAGGTGAGTAGACTCGGACACCCCCAACTCACTGCAGGGAACTCCGGCGTGACAGGCGGCTGAGATCTCTCTCTCTCTATATAACACTCACTCACTCCCGTCCGACTTTGACTTGGGCGTCGGAGGGGTCGGGCGGAGCATCCGACCCGCCTTGCTGCAGGTCTCGTCCCCGACGGCCGAGGAGCGCGCAGCCGCCTTTCGGAGAACATCGACGGGGGCGAGCAGGAGCCATCGACGGGCCCGAATCGTGCAAGGCGACCCCGGTTTCAGTTCGCGCCCGTGCGCCCGAGTCCGCGGTAAAAGTTGTTTCCCCTAACACCTGTCTTACCCATTCGGCCTAAATAGGTCGGATGGCATGCTTTCGGTCACATCTGTGGGTGGGATACGGACCTGACCCCGCAGGTCGGTACCGTGGTCAACTTGGCGAGTAGTTGGGGCATAGCAGAGGAGAAGCGACGTCGGGCGATCAAATCGTGGGATTAATGGAGCGCAGGAGGGGCAATGACGTCATCCGGAAGTACGGCCGAAGACCCGGTGTCACGTTGATAGGGATTTTAAGTATGACGAGACACCCGGTCTTGGCGTACCGGATGGCGTCATCGCCTCTGCGCTCCCCAACAACCGCGATTGGACAGATGTCGCTTCTCCTCGGCATCGCCCCAACCACCCACCAGTTGACCACGGCGACCTGCGAGGTCGGGCCGTGCGCCACTGCGATCGGTCGAAGCGGAGTCCTCGCGTCCGAGCCTATTTAAGCGAGCAGTGGCAGGTGAGGGAGGAGAGGAGGTGGAGACTTTCTTGGCAAAACCCTTGCTCGGCGAAACGGTCCAGAAGGTGAGTAGACTCGGACACGCATAACTCACTGCAGGAATGGCCGGTGAACCAGGCAGCAACAAAGGATCTCTCTCTCTCTCTCTGCATAACAACTCCTCCTCCCATCAGAAACTTTGACTTGGGCGTCGGAGGGTCGAGGCGAACATCCGACCGCCTTGCTGCAGTCTCGTCCCGGCGTCCGTGCGTGCGACCTTCGGAGTGATCGCGGCGTGCGAGCCGTCGGCGGGTGAATCGTCGAGGCGACCCCGGCCGGATCCCGCCTGTGGGCCCGGGTCGGTAAGTTTCCCCTAGCAGTTGGCGCTAGAAGGAGGGCTCTCTGTCGAGGACTACTGCTCCGCCCTAAGCGACACATGGGCGAAAGGTCGTTTCGGCGAGCACCTCGGCGGAGGTCCCGCGGACCTCCGAACTCGGAGGGATGATCCGCGCAACCATAGATCGCTCTTTGGAATATATTTAGCGGCGCTGGGCTCTACCCGCCGGTCGGGTTCACGCTTCCCCAGTCACGGTGGAGGCCTTTCGAGACCTCTCTCAGCAGTCCGGACCACTGGCGAAATCGTCAGGTGTCCTCCCCGCCTACTCCACGGCGGCGAGCCGACCCTCAAGCGCGGAACCTTTCCCGGCATCGGGAGCGATACGCCGGTACCATCTTCTCCGGCCTCCCCGGGTTCGGGGCGGAACCGGGCTCTGGCTCTGGGCGTCGCCGGAACTTCGGCGGTGTCTTGAACTTCAGCGGACCTATTTCGAGCTCAAATCCGGTCCATCGCCTGGCGCTGGAGGAGGTGCAAAGGGCGTCGTAAATCAAGAAAGCACGAGGAAGTGCCTCGCAGGAGTCCCGTTAGCCACGATATACGGGAATACCCGGTGCCACGAACTTCCGCCTCCCCTCCATCGACCTCTATGATGGAGTTAGTGATCCATCGATCACGTCGCGCCTTCGGGCTCAAATGGCCTATATGGAACTTGGACGCCTTGATGTGCGGGCGTTCCCCACCGTTGAAAGGATCACGAACATGATGTACGATACCTTAAAAAGCGGGTCGGTGACATCCTTTGAGCAGCTCGCCAAGGACTTGAGCTACGCTTTTTGGCGTTTGCGCGACCAAAGCCTTCTGTCGCTCCTCACGGGGTTGAAGCAAAGGAGGGCGAACCCCTCTCCGCCGTGCGAAGGTTCACCACGGAGGTAAGGAGTTGTCGGATGCTCACCCATCGTTATTTGGTGTAGGCATTTATGATGGGACTCGGCCGTCGAGTCTCTGGTCCTTGGTGGGGCGACCCCCATGTCCATCGCGGAGATGTTCCAGCAGGCGAGTCAATGCGTGGCGGCGAATCACGGATGTCGGGAAGGAAGGAAGAGCGGCCAGGGGCACCCTACTCCTTCCGTCGGGACCAACAACCGGCGGGAGTCCCCACACCAGAGGCGCCCGCGCGGGCCGCCCCGACCACGTCTGTGGTCGGCCGCCACCTCCCCCTTGAAGGCGTCTCGGCGCAAATATTCCTCAAATCAAGGGCGGGAATGCTCGGGCCGCCACCTCGGATGAAGGGCGGCGGCTGGCGATAGCACGTATTGCGCTTTCGCCGACAAAATGGACATGACACGGAGCAATGCTACGGTAGCGGCAAATTGAAGAGCTGATCGAAGAGGTCACCTCGATCAATACCTTCAGCATCGCGGGCGTCATCCCTGCGCCCGGCGGCGGTCGAGCAACACATCGGCGTGATCACGGGGACCGCCCTGGAGGACATAGCGCCTTCGGGTCGAAGGGCTTACGCGCCGTCGCGGCCGGGAATATCACCCTCCTCGGCGAGATTACATTCCCCTCGGGGATATGGGGAACAGCGGAGCATGACGATGCGGCTGGTGGTGTCGGCCGAATTGCCAACGCCGCAGTTCGACGGATCATGATGCGACCTTTGGCGGCTCGGCGATATCCTCTGCCGAGGCCTTTACGAAGTTAGAGGCTGCGAAGGAAGCCACGAAGCCTTGCACTCGGCGCTCCACGGGCTTCGGCGACTCAATCTCGCGCGAGTCTTTGTAACCCTACCATTGACCCTCGGCGATTCCCGAAGGCCAAGGCAGCTGCTGGTTACTTTTACGGTGGTCGACCTCCCCTCTGACGCCTACGCCATTTTGGGCGACCCACCCTCAGCGAGCTAAGGGCCGTTACGTCCACATACCACCGGACCGAAGTTCCCCACGGTAGCCGGAGTCGAGAAGGTGCGGGGAGATCCTCGAGTCGAAGGTGCTACTTGGCGGCGACCTCCACAGGCAAGAGGAGAAGGCGGAACCGCCCCTCGAGGACCACGGGGCCTTGGCGCCCGGCCAAGCATCCGAGCCAACAAACCCGGCGGTTAACATTCCGCGCAAGATGACCGTCCCGATCGGACGGTCGGGATTAGCTCGGACACAGGTGATCAGAGCGGCGCGGCTCATCGGCCTCCTCGAGCGCGATGTCTTCGCTGGGCGGTGCCGACCTCCGGGAATCGACTCGAGTCGCCCAACACCATCTACACATTTCCCGACCGCGCTCGGTGAGGCGAGACCTCGGCCTCGGTCCCTCGGCGCCAACAAGCTGTCGAGAAGGAAGTCGATAGGCTCTTGGCGTCGACTTCATTGAGGATTCGGTACCCTCGGTGGCTGTCAATGTAGTCCTCGTCAAGAAGCCTAATGGAAGGCGGAGGATGTGTGTTGACTACACCGATCTAAATCGGGCTGCCCGAAGGATTGCTTCCCCTTACCTAGGATCGACCAAGTGATCGACTCAGCCATGAGGTATGCAGCTTCTCCTTCATGGGCGCCTACTCGGTTACAACCGGATCCGGATGGCCCCGAGATCGGCAACATCTGACCTTCCACACACCCCAAGGCCTACTTCTACAAAGTTATGCCCTTCGGGTTAAAACGCATGGCGCCACCTACCAAAGGATGGTGAACAAGGTATTCACCCGACAAATAGGCGAAATATGGAGGTCTCGTGGGCGACATGATCGTGAAAAGTCGCCGCAGGGCTGCACACCTTGGCGACTTGCGGGAAACCTTCGCCACACGAGAAAGGTATGGGATGCGCCTCGCCAAGTGCGTCTTTGGCGTGACATCGGGCAAGTTCCTCGGGTTCATCATACATGAGAGAGGAATTGATGCCAACCAGAAGATCAGAGCTCTCAGCGACATGAGGTCTCCAAGTGCAGATAAAGGAGCTGCGGTGCCTTAGCGGAAGGATAAGCGGCTCTGTCGGTTCCTATCGGTCGGAGATAAGTGCCTCCCTTTCTTCCGAGTCCTCAAAGACCGAAGAACTTCCAATGGGCGGCGAGTGCGAGGAGCCTTCGCGCCACGAAGCGGCACTTATCCGAGCTACCCGACTTACCTCGGTATCTGCGTCGGAAAAACTTACTCTTTATCTGGCGGCATCTCGGCATGCGATGAGCTCGGTCTTTGGTGAAAGAAGCCCCGATCGCAACACCGATTTACTACATCGACCACGTCTTTGCGTGGGCGAACAGCGCTATCCTCCCATTGAAAGGTGGCATTGGCACTCGTTCTGGCGGCTCGGAAGCTCGCCCCTACTTCCAAGCCCATACGATTGAGGTATCGACCGACCAACCCCTGCGTCAAGTTCTTTCTAAGTTTGGCGTAGCGGCGCCTCTAAAGTGGTCGGTGGAGCTATCGAGTTCGACCTGCTGCTACAAGCGAGGGCGGCCATCAAGGCCCGGGCCTTGGCGACTTCATCTCGGAGTTAACACCCACGGAAGCGGCGTAGAGCGAGATCCGCCGAGGCGGATCTTTGCGTGGATGGATCATCCACCTCCGGGAGCGGCGCGGACTCGATACGGAAGATCGGCGGACACGCTTTGGCGTTCCCTCGCGCCGGCCGCGGCCACAAACAACGAGGCGAATACGGTATTGTTGGCGGGCCTCCGTTTGGCGGCGAGATGCAACTAGGCAATCCACATTCTCCACGGATTCCCAACTTGTCTCGAGCAAGTTGGTGGAAATGTCGAGCGCGGGACTCGACCATGTCCGGATACCTAGCAGAGGTAAAAGCCCAAACCTCTAACTTTCCGCTTCACTCTGTCCGGGGTGCGGGTCCCGAGCGAGCAGGCGGACCAGCTCGCAAAATTGGCCTCGGGGCCGACCGGAGGAACATCCGGTCGAAGAAGGCGACACCGGTCGATCGCCATCATGGAGATCGGTGATCCGGAGTTCCGACCACCCCACCAGCGTGGATTCGAAGTTACGAAGTACAAGCGCGAGGATCTGCCGGCGGATGAGGTCGAGCAGGCTCCGCGAACTCGGCGTGGTGCTGCGAAATCGGCGGCCGACTCTACAAAGGTCGTTTTCCCACCCCCTACTCGATGCTTAGATCCGATGAGGCGGAAGTGATTCGCCCGAGGTCCGCAGTGGGATTTGTGGGAGCATATGGCGGCGAACTGCGGCCTTCAAAATCTGCGCGGGGCTATTGCGGCCTCTGACGCTGCCAAAGGCGCCAAGGCTTTCGTGCGTCGGTGCGACACTTGACGCCGGGCCGCGCCCGCGGCTCCTGCGGTCGCTCGCCTCCATGGATTGCGCTGGCCCTTCGCTCAATGGGAATGGACCTCTTGGGGCCGTTCCCCGTCTGGCGGAGGCACATCATCGTGAGGATAGACTATTTCACCAAATGGGTGGAAGCGAGCCACGGCAACCATTACGGCCGAGCGGGTCGAGCAGTTCGTATGGAAGAACATTGTGACCGGTTCGATGCGCCCAGCGTTATCATCACGATAGCGGGACCCGATTCGCCCGACACTCGGTTTTGAGTTCTGCGCAACTTATCACATCGGTGAGGTTTAGCTCGGTGGCCCACCCCGGAACCAAGCGGGCTTGCGAGGTGACCAACCGATCTATCTTTGGATGGACTTAGGAAAGAACTCTGAAGCCGATCGGTGGGTCGGCGAGCTTCCGAACATCCTATGGTCTCTGCGGACTACCCGAAGGCGGCAGGCGAGTCCCCTACTGACTGGCATTGGCGTGGAAGCGATCCTACTGCGGGCTGGTCATCCCAACATTCGGGTGGAGAACTACGAGAGTCCACCTCGGCCCGGGAGTTCGGGCTGGCACTGGACTGCTGGAAGAGCGAGGGCTAAGCGCTGCGTAAAAATGCTTGGCGTACAGCGAAGTGTGGCGGGAGTTACAACAGAGGTGCGCCCTCGACCCCTCGGGGTGGGCGACTTAGTCCTCATGGCGATAAGCGACCCGCTCACTCAAGGGCAAGCTTGCACCCAAGTGGGAAGGCCCCTCTGAGTAGTCCAAGCGGTCAGGCCAGGAGCGTTAGGCTCGCGACTATGGTAGGCAGCGGTTCGAGGACTTGGAGCGTCCACAACCTTAAGAAATATTTTGTCTAAGGACAAAAGCGGGAGTAAGTCGATGCAGGACTCAAACCATTAGAAAGAAGTTGAAAGGCGTATTGAGAAAGCAAGTTTGTATTACCAAAAAGTTTTGGATTACAAAATGGGCCTCGATCGGGAAGAAGTATTACAAAAAGAAAGGAAGCCCTCCAAAAATAAAAAGAGATCTTGAGGCGCGGCTTGGGAAGGGCTGTCGTCGAAGGAACCTCGCCGAGCATGTCGACCCACGATCTTGAGGCATGAAGCGAAGGATTCTCCTCGGCCGTTGAGCACGGAGGACATGCTCGGGCAGGGCGAGGGCAACTTTGTACCCATACTCGTACGATACGCCCCGTCCGGTCGGGCGAGGAGAAGCCCTCCGACTTCTTGTGGCGTCGGCGCCTCCGGTCCTTCTCGGCGACCCCCTCGCGGCGGCAAGGGCTTCCTGGCGGCTGCAACTCGGCCTCCCGAGGTCGGCTGGCGCCAATCCGAAGCCTCCTCCATCGGGCGGTTCTCGGCTTCAGCGTCGGAGGATCTTACGCGGCCGGCCTGCATCGCCGGCGGCCTCGAGCTTCAGCGGTCGGTAGCGCCACTTCCGCGCCCATGTCCGCGTCGCTGCTCGGCGGCAACCGCCTCAGGTCCCGACCCGCTCGGGCCTCCTCGGTGGCGGCGCAACTCCAAGTTGCGCTCACGAACCATGCACGAGCGGCCGGAATCGTGCACCGGTCGAGGAAGCGATGGTGTAGTGGAGACCCTGCACAAGAAAAACGGCGAAAGGATGAAGCAGGCTAAGCCCGGAGGATACAAGAAAAGCGGTGCTTACCCACAACGGCTTAGCGGACTTGGCGGCGGCGCCTCAGAGGCGTGTACAAGTCCCGAGCCATGTCGGGATGGGCGCCCCGGAGATAGCGGGCGAGGCTCTCCCGACCCACACCTTGTCCCCGGGACGGGCCGTGCCGGGCCACGAGAGAGGTCGCTCATGGCCCGAAGGACCTCCCCATCATTCGGGAAAGGCGGCTCATCCTTCCCGATGTGACCCGGCCGCAGTCCTGCATGGATGGAGGCGCTGGCCCTTCGGTCGCCCCTTGGTGGACCAGCTCTCTCAGCAGAA
>CP097510.1:102949429-103043429 GCA_023547065.1 Musa troglodytarum | reverse complement strand
TCCGACACAGGTAACAGGTTCTTGGCTACTGACCGGAGAAGCTTGTCACATCAAAGCATGTCTCAGAAGGTCTATCTGCAGCGGGGGATGCTCTACACCTTCTCAGGTATTGTCATGACGATGCCTGCAAGAACCGCTTACGTTACTGCTCGGCGATGACGTTCCTCGTCTTGTTTAAGCCTGGTTGCAGGTCGACCAAGGAAACACCACCGTCACGGCCATCTTCGAGACGGCTAAGGATGGCTTGGTCCCCGTCGGAGCGGTTGAAGCCCGGTCGGGGTGTTGGTCGATGCTCAAAGGTGGCCTGACTGCCAAATCCTCTGGCCCAGCTGAGTTCTTCTTCGAGGTGAGTTCGACGTCACTCTTCAGCTCACTACACACGGTTTAATTTCTTCGATCTCAATGTCTGGTGGCTGCAGAGCAAGAACACAAGCGTGGAGATATGGGTGGACAGTGTGTCGCTGCAACCGTTCACCGAGGATCAATGGCGAGCTCACCAAGCGGAGAGCATCAACAAGGCAAGAGATCAGACCGAGCTTCCGGTGTGCACATCGACGCTGTTCGAGTGAAAGCCACAATGAAACAAGATGTTACTTTCGTGCAGGTCCGCAAGAAGACTGTTGCAATCCAAGCCGTGGATGCCAATGGCCACGCCCTGCCCGGTGCATCAGTCTCGATTCAGCAGAAGAGGTCCGGCTTCCTTGGGTTGCGCACTGAAGAGTACCATCCTCCAGAGCTCGGCATACCAGAGCTGGTTCACCGCTCGCTTCACCGTCACCACCTTCACGAACGAGATGAAGTGGTACTTCAACGAGGCGGAGGAGGGCAACGAGACGTACGCCGTGGCGGACGCCATGGTCGCATTCGCTAAGCAGCACGGCATCGCCGTCAGAGGCCATAACGTGGTCTGGGACGACACTCGATATGTGCAGAACTGGGTGCAGTCGCTCCCCACACAGAAACTCCGGGAAGCTGTGAACAGGAGGTTCAACTCCGTGATGACGAGATACCGAGGTCAGGTCATCGCTTGGGACGTCGTCAACGAGAACGTCCACTATTCCTACTACGAGAGCAGGCTGGGCGAGAACGCGTCGTCCATCTTCTACCAGCAGGCGCACCAGCTGGACCCCAATTCGCTCATGTTCCTCAACGACTACAACACACTGGAGGCTCCCGAAGACGAGAAAGTAACTCCAGAAAAGTACCTCCAGAAGCTGCAGCAGATCCGGTCCTTTGGAAATTTTCCGCGCATGGCTATCGGGCTTGAGGGCCACTTCACCACCCCCGACATATCTTACATGAGATCTGCTCTCGATAAGCTTGCAGGAGCTAATATTCCCATCTGGCTTACAGAAGTGGACGTTGCTCACTCAGACGAGGTACAGTAATTGTTCTGCCATTGACATCTTCTCCTTGAGTCCATGACGTTTGACATCTGAAGTGAACGTGCAGTCGAAGCATTTGGAGGACATACTGAGGAGGCATACTCGCATCCAGCTGTGCAGGGAATTGTGATATTTGGGGTATGGAATCCAAAGGGATGCTTCAGCAGAATGTGTGACGGACGTCAACTTCAAGAACCTGCCCACTGGGGATGTGGTTGACAAGCTGATTTCTGAGTGGAGAACTCATAATGTGGCTGCAACAACTGATGCTGATGGTCTGCACAGGGCCGAGCTCTTCCATGGCGAGTACGAGATAACAATAAACCACCCTTCAAGCAACTCATCATCGGTGCGGAGCTTGACAGTGGATTCAGCTTCACAGAACAACAATATACTCACGGTTATGGTCTAAGCAACTGAATCTGGCAATCACAAAGGCAGATTTCAGTACGTCCTGTTCTTCTATAGTTCTCTTATTTCTCTTATTTCTTAGAAACTTGATGTCGTCAGTGCTTGGTTACGGTTAGAGATTAGGAGGGAAAAACCTAAAAGGTTTGCTCCTTTTACTGTTGCAGGACACTTGTTGACTGAATTAAATATTTAATAATCAATTATAATTAATTTTTTTTATCTAATGATTGATTTAATCTTATGATTATATTAATTGTTTCTTTTGGATGGTCGATAATTTAGTAAAGGTCATAAATGCACCTAAGTGAATAGTAATAAGTAAATAAATAATCACAAAACTAGGTCACAAATAGGAAGATGAATAACAAATTAATTTATAATGGTTTGATCTTCCCGACATACATTCACCCATGATTTTTTTATTCTCGATGTCATTAACTTCTATCAACGATCTTTCTCTCAAAAAATGAAGATAAATTATTCTTATTATAATTTTTCTGTTTGAAGCATAAGAGAGAACATTAATACTCAATCTTTTATAAAACATCTCTTACCTCTTATCACTAAATATTATTATAAAATTAAAAAGGAAGAAATGACTAGCTACAATATTTTATAAATTCAAAATTGGATTCTTATCCTCATGAGGTGCTTATAGCCCCCAATAGATTTAAAAATATAGTCAAAAATTTATATTCTTGATATTTCAAAATATAAGTAGTACAATCATTATTTTTTGAAACAAAATTATAATTCTAGACTTTCATTGTACTATCACTACATTAGGAAATGGAACCACTACCTCTTAGATGGTACCACTATTGAAATAATTTATAAAGTATAAATTATGCTTGTCAGATAATTAGGTGATACTATTGCTTAGGTTTGATAGTACCACTACCCCTAAATAATTTATACCATGTATTTAGCCTTTTAATAGGTCTAATTTCAAACCAACTTTCAGCCCAATGACTATTGTAAACTTGGGCTTTATTTTGCTCAATGCCAATTCAAATTGATTGAAACTAACCTCAACCAAGACCTTGACTTATCAATGATTCATCCGGCACATCTTTAAACCTTCTAACATGTTGTTCACTCATTTGACATGTCATTCGATCTTTTAAAATTTTATTCAAACCTCTAACATATTGTCTTATCCTCTAGCACAACATATAATCCTATGATATATCGACTTCATCATAATATATGATCTTCTGACGCGATATCCAATTCTTTTAACATGAAATTCGATATTCAACACATTAATCAATCCTCTAGTTCAACATCTAATTTCTTGCACAATAATCTTTTGGCATAATGTCCAATTGTCTAACTTGACATTTGGTCATTCTGTCACCAACGATCATCGCACACCCTCAATACTTTCGTCAATGTATATAGAGTGATCGGCAATCTGTTTCACTTGTTTTTTGTGTTTTGCTTAAAAACTATAAGCAAAAATAATTTGCAAGACTATAGAGTGATCGCTCATCAGAATAGCTAAAGCTACTTCGATGACCCAATTATTACATGTCATGGCTTGTTTTTCTATAGACTCTGACGTGGAGAGAAACATTAGTCATCTTAGCACCCGAGAACCCCTAGGATAGCACTTGAGTGGATGGAGATTCGAGAAAGTATTGAGCATTGATTGGATTTATAAGTTTATGTATTAAGCCTATAAGAACTTGCCAACATGCCCGACACTTGGTGAGCAATCATTTGTAGACTTACAACTAGTCGTTTGTCTTCTAAAATCTTTATTTTTTCCTTCTTTTTTCTCTCTTGTATATTAAGTGTTTACTGAATTATTTGTAAATCTACTCTCTTAGTGAGAAGTTGGGATTTGTTTGTCGCTTGATTTTGAACTAATCAATTTGATGTTTTACAGTTGCAACTAAGCTGATCATTTGCGAATAGATAATACAAGGATACCTCATAACTTAGGCAATTCCAACTAAGTCATGTAAAGGTGTCTCGTGATTTAGGTAATTTCAAAAAAGTTCATAATAATTCGTTGATACTGAAATCTAATGAATAGAAAGAATTGTGAGATGATCATTCAAATAATAGTTTATAAGGAGACATCAATGGACATGTAAAAAAATTTAATAACCTACCAAATAATTTTAAGGGAGATGCATTAATTATCCGTAGCACATCAAAGCCATTATTCAATTGTCATTTTAAAACTTTATTGATGTACTAATGGATAATTTTTTATTTATATATAATCAATAAATTTACATATATATTTTTTTTTAAATTTGAGATTTGTTTATGCATTGTTAGCTATTTGCTAATTGAAACCCTTATATATATATGTATATATATATATAAACCCATTATGATATTTAAAATATTAGCTATGTTTTATGTGTCTATATGCTTATTTAATTTAAATTAACCAACTTTGCCAATAGAAATTAGGTCCTTTGATTGATTTTTTTTTTTTTTTGATGTTAATGGCAATAATGCATATGAAGGATTTCAATTTCTGCAGGGATATATGCTATATTAAAATTTAAAATGATAAATAAATTAATCTTGAACTAAGAAATATAAATATAAATAATATATATGTATAATGCTTTATAACAAAATTTCCATAATTATTATTCAAAACAAAATTGGGAATAAAATTATGAATAGTATAGATTACTCTCCATCGTGTGCTGCATCCATAGATTCCAAAATAGAAAATATAATAATAATAATAATAATGATAATAATAATAATAACATATATAATATAATGATAATAATGGTGATAGATTGTATACATTGATTCTCTCTAGATTTCGCATTGAGAGTTCTATATCTTGGGTACAGCCCCTTTCGCTCACTCCCCTCCCTTCCCCCTCCTAATAATAATGATAATAATAACATTCTATTTCATCTTATAATGGAATGTAACTCATGCACAAAATGTCTTATCCTATATCTTTAAATATTCAAAACTAAATAATAATAATAATAATAATTCCATTTTAATGTTCCAATGGAAAGTAATTTTTTTTACATATGATGCGAAATTCTTTACTTCCAAACTTGGCTATGGAAATTAAGGATCAAACTAACATACCCCCCTTAGGCATTATATAATGTAGAATCTTGTATTTCTCTTTGATATTGCTCTTTTAATTCCTACACTTGTCTCCTTATCCATCACTACAATCATTTTCTCCCCGACTAAATAGCCGCCGACACAAGTGTAAAGAAGCATGAAGGCTTTCTTGCTCAAAGTCTTTCTTTTGTTTTCATGTGCCGCAATATTCACAGGTATGTCATGAACTTTGATTGATGTAATACGTTCTGCTGATGTAATAAGATGAGCAATTATGCATACATCAATTGGTTAACATGATAAAAAAAAATTAAGTGTGATTTAGCCTGAAAGGAGGATATTCGTAAAGGAAGTTTAGTACTCTTCTTCAAAGGTGTATTCTTTTCTTTTCTTTCTTCTATAGTCGATTAAATTGCTAATGACTTGTTCTTTGATGTTGATTCAGGAGATTTGGTGTCTTCAATATCCTATGATTATACTGCAAGCATAGAGGTAAGAATGTTTTATTCTCTTAAAATTAATATATTATTTTATCACATATATGCTTTTTTATTTACATAGTTGTTCACTCTAGATAATATTGTTAAATATTTTTGGGTTATATATATATAAAGATAATTTTGTGTGGGTCAAAGAAATATATAAATCAACCTAAAATATTCTTAATAAATTTAGTGTTAGTTATTAAGGATATTGATATAGATGAGTCTTAGTGAATAATTAAGTTATCGTAGTTCATGATAGGAAACTAACAATGGTATAAATGGAAAAAGCTTTAGTTTTTGAAGGGATATATAATTAGAGAATACGTGTGAAATTTTTGCATAATTGGCTTAATATATTATTTTTCTAAATGTCTTGTTATACATTAGAGTGCAATTGTATGAAGTAACAACGATTGGATTAATGATCTCATAAAAGTAAAAAAAAAGTTCAACAAATAGGTCTATTGTAATTAATGAGAATGCTAACACTCTTTCTCTATATATCACTTATGTTCTTATTTTCTCTATCATTTAATGCCAATTTAGTCGTATCACTTAATCTTCTGTATAAGAACACGACATTGCTTTACCTCACGTGTATGGAATCATTAATGTGCATTTTAAATGTGTTCAGCACCCAGATGACCTCCTCACCCTCGCGAATCCTGACGCCTCTTGTTCTTCCAACAGTGCTTGGCAGAGCCCCAGAGAGCTCAATATGGTGGTGGTATGGTCCGCAATCCAGAATTCAACGATGGCCTGAAAGGATGGTCGGTGTTCGGCTTTGGCCAGATAGCAGAGAGGACATCCGACACAGGTAACAGGTTCTTGGCTACTGACCGGAGAAGCTTGTCACATCAAAGCATGTCTCAGAAGGTCTATCTGCAGCGGGGGATGCTCTACACCTTCTCAGGTATTGTCATGACGATGCCTGCAAGAACCGCTTACGTTACTGCTCGGCGATGACGTTCCTCGTCTTGTTTAAGCCTGGTTGCAGGTCGACCAAGGAAACACCACCGTCACGGCCATCTTCGAGACGGCTAAGGATGGCTTGGTCCCAGTCAGAGCGGTTGAAGCCCGGTCGGGGTGTTGGTCGATGCTCAAAGGTGGCCTGACTGCCAAATCCTCTGGCCCAGCTGAGTTCTTCTTCGAGGTGAGTTCGACGTCACTCTTCAGCTCACTACACACGGTTTAATTTCTTCGATCTCAATGTCTGGTGGCTGCAGAGCAAGAACACAAGCGTGGAGATATGGGTGGACAGTGTGTCGCTGCAACCGTTCACCGAGGATCAATGGCGAGCTCACCAAGCTGAGAGCATCAACAAGGCAAGAGATCAGACCGAGCTTCCGGTGTGCACATCGACGCTGTTCGAGTGAAAGCCACAATGAAACAAGATGTTACTTTCGTGCAGGTCCGCAAGAAGACTGTTGCAATCCAAGCCGTGGATGCCAATGGCCACGCCCTGCCCGGTGCATCAGTCTCGATTCAGCAGAAGAGGTCCGGCTTCCCCTTGGGTTGCGCACTGAAGAGTACCATCCTCCAGAGCTCGGCATACCAGAGCTGGTTCACGCTCGCTTCACCGTCACCACCTTCACGAACGAGATGAAGTGGTACTTCAACGAGCGGAGGAGGGCAACGAGACGTACGCCGTGGCGGACGCCATGGTCGCATTCGCTAAGCAGCACGGCATCGCCGTCAGAGGCCATAACGTGGTCTGGGACGACACTCGATATGTGCAGAACTGGGTGCAGTCGCTCCCCACACAGAAACTCCGGGAAGCTGTGAACAGGAGGTTCAACTCCGTGATGACGAGATACCGAGGTCAGGTCATCGCTTGGGACGTCGTCAACGAGAACGTCCACTATTCCTACTACGAGAGCAGGCTGGGCGAGAACGCGTCGTCCATCTTCTACCAGCAGGCGCACCAGCTGGACCCCAATTCGCTCATGTTCCTCAACGGCTACAACACACTGGAGGCTCCCGAAGACGAGAAAGTAACTCCAGAAAAGTACCTCCAGAAGCTGCAGCAGATCCGGTCCTTTGGAAATTTTCCGCGCATGGCTATCGGGCTTGAGGGCCACTTCACCACCCCCGACATATCTTACATGAGATCTGCTCTCGATAAGCTTGCAGGAGCTAATATTCCCATCTGGCTTACAGAAGTGGACGTTGCTCACTCAGACGAGGTACAGTAATTGTTCTGCCATTGACATCTTCTCCTTGAGTCCATGACGTTTGACATCTGAAGTGAACGTGCAGTCGAAGCATTTGGAGGACATACTGAGGGAGGCATACTCGCATCCAGCTGTGCAGGGAATTGTGATATTTGGGGTATGGAATCCAAAGGGATGCTTCAGCAGAATGTGCTTGACGGACGTCAACTTCAAGAACCTGCCCACTGGGGATGTGGTTGACAAGCTGATTTCTGAGTGGAGAACTCATAATGTGGCTGCAACAACTGATGCTGATGGTCTGCACAGGGCCGAGCTCTTCCATGGCGAGTACGAGATAACAATAAACCACCCTTCAAGCAACTCATCATCGGTGCGGAGCTTGACAGTGGATTCAGCTTCACAGAACAACAATATACTCACGGTTATGGTCTAAGCAACTGAATCTGGCAATCACAAAGGCAGATTTCAGTACGTCCTGTTCTTCTATAGTTCTCTTATTTCTCTTATTTCTTAGAAACTTGATGTCGTCAGTGCTTGGTTACGGTTAGAGATTAGGAGGGAAAAACCTAAAAGGTTTGCTCCTTTTACTGTTGCAGGACACTTGTTGACTGAATTAAATATTTAATAATCAATTATAATTAATTTTTTTTATCTAATGATTGATTTAATCTTATGATTATATTAATTGTTTCTTTTGGATGGTCGATAATTTAGTAAAGGTCATAAATGCACCTAAGTGAATAGTAATAAGTAAATAAATAATCACAAAACTAGGTCACAAATAGGAAGATGAATAACAAATTAATTTATAATGATTTGATCTTCCCGACATACATTCACCCATGATTTTTTTATTCTCGATGTCATTAACTTCTATCAACGATCTTTCTCTCAAAAAATGAAGATAAATTATTCTTATTATAATTTTTCTGTTTGAAGCATAAGAGAACATTAATACTCAATCTTTTATAAAACATCTCTTACCTCTTATCACTAAATATTATTATAAAATTAAAAGGAAAAATGACTAGCTACAATATTTTATAAATTCAAAATTGGATTCTTATCCTCATGAGGTGCTTATAGCCCCAATAGATTTAAAAATATAGTCAAAAATTTATATTCTTGATATTTCAAAATATAAGTAGTACAATCATTATTTTTTTGAAACAAAATTATAATTCTAGACTTTCATTGTACTATCACTACATTAGGTGGAACCACTACCTCTTAGATGGTACCACTATTGAAATAATTTATAAAGTATAAATTATGCTTGTCAGATAATTAGGTGATACTATTGCTTAGGTTTGATAGTACCACTACCCCTAAATAATTTATACCATGTATTTAGCCTTTTAATAGGTCTAATTTCAAACCAACTTTCAGCCCAATGACTATTGTAAACTTGGGCTTTATTTTAGCTCAATGCCAATTCAAATTGATTGAAACTAACCTCAACCAAGACCTTGACTTATCAATGATTCATCAGGCATCTTTAAACCTTCTAACATGTTGTTCACTCATTTGACATGTCATTCGATCTTTTAAAATTTTATTCAAACCTCTAACATATTGTCTTATCCTCTAGCACAACATATAATCCTATGATATATCGACTTCATCATAATATATGATCTTCTAGCGATATCAATTCTTTTAACATGAAATTCGATATTCAACACATTCAATCCTCTAGTTCAACATCTAATTTCTTGCACAATAATCTTTTGGCATAATGTCAATTGTCTAACTTGACATTTGGTCATTACATCTGCGATCATCGCACACCCTCAATACTTTCGTCAATGTATATAGAGTGATCGGCAATCTGTTTCACTTGTTTTTTGTGTTTTGCTTAAAAACTATAAGCAAAAATAATTTGCAAGACTATAGAGTGATCGCTCATCAGAATAGCTAAAGCTACTCCGATGACCCAATTATTGCATGTCATGGCTTGTTTTTCTATAGACTCTGACGTGGAGAGAAACATTAGTCATCTTAGCACCCGAGAACCCCTAGGATAGCACTTGAGTGGATGGAGATTGAGAAAGTATTGAGCATTGATTGGATTTATAAGTTTATGTATTAAACATAAGAACTTGCCAACATACTTGGTGAGCAATCATTTGTAGACTTACAACTAGTCGTTTGTCTTCTAAAATCTTTATTTTTTCCTTCTTTTTTCTCTCTTGTATATTAAGTGTTTACTGAATTATTTGTAAATCTACTCTCTTAGTGAGAAGTTGGGATTTGTTTGTCGCTTGATTTTGAACTAATCAATTTGATGTTTTACAGTTGCAACTAAGCCAATCATTTGCGAATAGATAATACAAGGATACCTCATAACTTAGGCAATTCCAACTAAGTCATGTAAAGGTGTCTCGTGATTTAGGTAATTTCAAAAAAGTTCATAATAATTCGTTGATACTGAAATCTAATGAATAGAAAGAATTGTGAGATGATCATTCAAATAATAGTTTATAAGGAGACATCAATGGACATGTAAAAAAATTTAATAACCTACCAAATAATTTTAAGGGAGATGTATTAATTATCCGTAGCACATCAAAGCCATTATTCAATTGTCATTTTAAAACTTTATTGATGTACTAATGGATAATTTTTTATTTATATATAATCAATAAATTTACATATATATTTTTTTAAATTTGAGGTTTGTTTATGCATTGTTAGCTATTTGCTAATTGAAACCCTTATATATATATGTATATATATATATAAACCCATTATGATATTTAAAATATTAGCTATGTTTTATGTGTCTATATGCTTATTTAATTTAAATTAACCAACTTTGCCAATAGAAATTAGGTCCTTTGATTGATTTTTTTTTTTTGGTTTTTTGCTTCTGATGGATGTTAATGGCAATAATGCATATGAAGGATTTCAATTTCTGCAGGGATATATGCTATATTAAAATTTAAAATGATAAATAAATTAATCTTGAACTAAGAAATATAAATATAAATAATATATATGTATAATGCTTTATAACAAAATTTCCATAATTATTATTCAAAACAAAATTGGGAATAAAATTATGAATAGTATAGGGTGATTACTCTCCATCGTGTGCTGCATCCACATAGATTCCAAAATAGAAAATATAATAATAATAATAATAATGATAATAATAATAATAACATATATAATATAATGATAATAATGGTGATAGATTGTATACATTGATTCTCTCTAGATTTCGCATTGAGAGTTCTATATCTTGGGTACAGCCCCTTTCGCTCCTCCCCTCCTTCCCCCTCCTAATAATAATGATAATAATAACATTCTATTTCAACTTATAATGGAATGTAACTCATGCACAAAATGTCTTATCCTATATCTTTAAATATTCAAAACTATATAATAATAATAATAATAATTCCATTTAATGTTCCAATGGAAAGTAATTTTTTTTACATATCATGGGAAATTCTTTACTTCCAAACTTGGCTATGGAAATTAAGGATCAAACTAACATACCCCCCTTAGGCATTATATAATGTAGAATCTTGTATTTCTCTTTGATATTGCTCTTTTAATTCCTACACTTGTCTCCTTATCCATCACTACAATCATTTTCTCCCCGTCTAAATAGCCGTCGACACAAGTGTAAAGAAGCATGAAGGCTTTCTTGCTCAAAGTCTTTCTTTTGTTTTCATGTGCAATATTCACAGGTATGTCATGAACTTTGATTGATGTAATACGTTCTGCTGATGTAATAAGATGAGCAATTATGCATACATCAATTGGTTAACATGATAAAAAAAAATTAAGTGTGATTTAGCCTGAAAGGAGGATATTCGTAAAGGAAGTTTAGTACTCTTCTTCAAAGGTGTATTCTTTTCTTTTCTTTCTTCTATAGTCGATTAAATTGCTAATGACTTGTTCTTTGATGTTGATTCAGGGGATTTGGTGTCTTCAATATCCTATGATTATACTACAAGCATAGAGGTAAGAATGTTTTATTCTCTTTGTTAGGGGAAACAACTTTTTACCGTGACCCCGGGGCACACGGCGCGGAATCCGGAAAGTGCGTCTCGATGCAGTTCGGGCCGTCGATGGCTCTGCTCCGCCTCGACCGACTCCTCGAAGGCGGCGGGGCCTCGGCGTCGAGAACGAGACCTGCAGCAAGGCGGGTCAGATGCTCCGCCCGACCCCTCCGACGCCCAAGTCAGTGCCGGCCCGTCGGCCGGAGTTCCCCAGAGAGAATTGCGGGGGTGTTCGAGTCTACTCACCTCTCGGAGTGTTCTTGGAAAGAAAAGAGTCTCGAAAGGAAAGAGTCCTCAGAAGAGATCAGATCTTACCGGCCAAAAGATCCCCCTTCCTGTCTTACCTGTTTGGCTTAAATAGGTCGGACGGAGGGCATGCTTCGGCCCCATGCGGTGGCGTATGGGCCTGACCTCGCGGTCGGTGCCGTGGTCAACTTGGCGGGTAGTTGGGGCGTCTTGAGGAGAAGCGGCGTCGAGCGGTCAAATCGTGGGCGTAATGGGCGCGGGAGGCGATGGCGTCATCGGGTGTCTGACCAGAAGACCGGTGTCTCGTCATACTTAATACCCTATCACTACCCCCTCAAAAAGCCACTCCTGCGGGACAATTTGGAGGGTGTTGCTCGGAAGAACACAGTTTGCCGGCCCGAGATCTCGGGCGGAAGTTCTCTGCGTGTCGTGTCATAATTGACCGAATCGCTGCGGGATCACGGGGGTCGGCGCGCTCAAGACCGGAAAACCGATGATCGAGAAGCTCGAGATCACGAAACGAACCGCCGTTCGGGATAAAAGTCGAGGAACCTCAAGACCAGAAAGCCATAGTCACGAACCGTCGTTGGGATATAGTGCCGAGCCACGCTCAAGGCCTAGGATGCCGATGATCGAGCCGTCGCTCAAGACCATGTCGAACCGCCGTTCGGGATAAATGAGTCGAGAGGCGCGATTTCCGTTTGCCAAGCCGGCGTCCGTGTCGGGAGGTTGAGACTCGCGCTTAGGCGTTGAACCAATGGGTGAGCGGTAGCTCGAGGTAAAGCGGCGGCGTCAAGTCCTGTTTCGACCCGTCGTTGGGTACTAGAATTCGAGGTCAACGCACCGACACGAAAGACCATGATAGCGAACTGCGTTCGGGAGGTGTGTGTGCCGCTCAGGCACAGGAAAGCAGAATGTCGAGCGCCGTTCGGGATGTGTGTGGCTGCGGCAAGGCACAGAAAACCAGAATAGCGAGCTAGTTCGGGATGAAGAAGTCGAGAGACACGATGCGTTGCCAAACCGGCGTCCGGAAGTCAAAGGGTTGAGGCGCGAGGCCCTCCACCTTTCCGACCCGTCATTTTGGTGCAAGGGTCGAGTCACGCCTACGACACGAGAAACTATGATAAGCGAACCGGTGTTCGGGATGAAGAAGTCGAGAGACACGATGCCGTTGCCAGACGTCCGTGTCGGGGGTTGAGGCAGCGCCGAGTCCTCCACCTTCCGACCCGTCATTTTGGTGCAAGGGTCGAGTCACGCCTGCGACACGAGAAACCATGATAGCGAACGGTGTTCGGGATGAAGAAGTCGAGAGACACCCGATTCCGTTGCCAAGCCGGCGTCCGGAAGTCGGGGTTGAGGCAGCGCTAGGTCCTCCACCTTACCGACCCGTCGTTTTGGTGCAGAAGTCGAGTCACGCCACGACACGAAAGACCATGATAGCGAACGCCGTTCGGGATGAAGAAGTCGAGAGGCGCCGATGCGTTGCCAAGCCGGCGTCCGGTAGTCGGGGTTGAGACACGCTAGGTCCTCCTGCATTCCAGGCCGTCATTTTTGGTGCAAGGGTCGAGTCACGCTCAACGACACGAAAGACCATGATAAGCCGAACCGCCGTTGGATATGGCGAGACACGCTCAAGGCCTAAAGACCGATGGTCGCTGCTCAAGACCTAGAAGACCCAGTCGCCGAACCGCCATTCGGGATGTGTGTGGCGAGCGCGCTCAGGCCCGAGTACCGGTCGCTCAAGACCTAGAAGACGAATCGCCGAACCGCGTTACGGGATGTGTGTGGCGAGCCGCGCTCGAATACCGATGGTCGCTGCTCAAGACCTAGAAGACGAGAATCGCGAACCGCCGTTCGGGATGTGTGAGCGCCGCTCAAGGCCAGAATATCGATGGTCGGCGACGCTCAAGACCTAGAAAATCGAACCGCCGCCGTGCCGCTTCGAAAAACGGCTCGCGATAGTGCGGTAGCTGGAATCGAGGAGCCGTTGGCGTGCGGGATAAGTTTCTTACATTAATATGGATTGGGCGATGTGGCGGTGTCATCTTGTCACTGCCTCGGAAGGCGAAAGGGCGAGGCCCCCCCTTTCTATAAATAGCGAGCAGCGCGACTCTCTATCACTTTATCAGCGGAGTTTTCAACTCTTGTCCTGCCGTCGTCTTCCCTCAAGTTTTCTCCATAGGCTCGGTGCCTTTTAACTTCTTCGGCCGATTTCTTCCATTCTAGGTTAGTGCGCGATGGGTCTTCCTTCCACTTCCTCTTCCTCCGCTTCCTCCTCCTCCTCCCCTCGCCACAACCCGCGCCGCTCCCTTCATCTCCTGCTTCCAGCCCTTCCTCAGATGCGGAAGCGGCGCGTGCGTTAGAGGCCTTAATGTGGCCGCACGACCAAGACTCCATCTTGGATGAGCGTATGGTGGGGATTCTCCGGCGGCGCTACGGCATCCCGGAGGAATTCAACCTCCTGGCCGCTGAAGCGGGACAGCGGGCTTTTGACCCGGTTCCCAAGGGCTTTGCCCTGACCGCCGATGCCCTAGAGGCCGGCCTGCGCCTTCCCCGCACTCCAATCATCGTATCCTGCATCTCCCGTGGCGATTTCGCCTTCCCGAGATAACTCCCAACTCTGGCGGTATTTGGTGGCTTTCCGGGAATGCCATTACGCAACATCGCCCCAACCCGCAACCTCTTCCTCTCTGCCGCCTCTTCAAGGGGTCGGGGATACTTCCTCGCCGCACGACCGTGGTTCCGGTTAGCGCGCCCCACCAATAACAAAGGGTGGAAGAGGCGCTTTTTGTCCAGTGCCAAAAGGACTGGGGTTTCGGGTTCGATGGTCGCTCAGAACCATCGATAATGCTGCCCTCAAGCTCAATGCCGAGAGCGCTCACCTCGAGCACCGAGGGTAATCCTCCTTCCTCGCAAGCCATCCGCAACATGTCGGAGCAAAGGTGGCTCGTGGAGGCCGGACTAAGTCCGCGCCTCGGTAGGCCGTCCGTTGTCTCGCCTCTTTTGGATTACCGCCATACTCTAGCTTCGACACATCCGTTGTTCTTTGCGTGGATGGTGAACTGCGGTCCTTCCATGACTCGGTGCTCCGAGGGGACCGCCTTCGCTCTCTCCGCGGTCTCTAAGCGGGCGGGGTGGCTCGCATCGCTTGAGGAGGGGCGCCAAGAAAAAGGCCAAGGCCAAGGACGTGGTGAACCCGAGACGCGCGTGCGCGTGCGCCGAGGCGATCGAACGATCGGCGCCACCACTCGCCGAGAGTGCTGGTCCCACCTGGGGACGACCGAAGGGCCAGCGCCTCCAGCCATGAAGGACTCGTGTTGGTCACGCCGGGGAAGGATCACCGCCTTTCCCGAGTGATGGGGAGGTCCTTCGGGCCGCTGAGCGACCCTCTCGTGGCCCGGTGGCATGGTCTCCCCAGGGGACAAGGTGTGGTCGGGAGAGCCCTCGCCAGCCTACCTCCGGGCGCCCATCCCGACGTGGCTCGGGATCTATACACGCTCCTCGGGCTGACGCCAAGTCGGTGTTGTGGGTAAGCACCGCCTCGCGTGTATCTTCTTGGCCGAGCTCGCTCATCACTTCAGCTTCTTTCTCCTTGTGCAGAATCTCCACTACACCACGGCCCTCCTCGACCGGGTGAATGACTCGGCCGCTTGGTGCACGGGCGAAGCGCAACTTGAGTTGCGCCGCCACCGAGGAAGCCCGAGCGGGGTCGGGACCCGAGGCGGTTGCCGCTGCCGAGCAACGGGCGACGGACATGGGCGCGGAAGTTGCGCGCGTCGACCGCTGAGCTCGAGGCCGCCGCGATGCAGGCCGGATCGCGCTCCTCGGACGGAGAAGCCGAGAACCACCTCCGGATGAAGGAGGCTTCGAATTGGCCGCCAAGCCGACCTCGAGGAGGCCGAGCTGAAGGCCGCCAGGAAGCCCTTGCCGCGGAAGGCGTCGGCCGAGAAGGACCGGAGGCGCCGACGCTTACAAGAAGTCGGAGGGCTTCCTCCTGGCCTGACCGGACGGGCCGGTATCGCATTTGAGTATGGGTACAAGGTTGCCTCGCCCGGTTCCGAGCATGTCCTCCGTGCTCGATGGTCGAGGAGAATCCTTCGCCTCATGCCCCAAGATCATGGGGTCGACATGGCGAGGTTCCTTCGACGACCTTTCCCGGCCGCGCCCAAGACCTCTTTTCTTCTTTTTGGAGGGTCTTCCCTTGTTTTTGTAATACTTCTTTCCCCACTAGGGGCCCATTTTGTAATCCAAACCTTTTGGTAATACAAATTTGCCTTCTTAATACAATCTTCGACTTCTTTCCAATGGCCTGAGTCTGGTGTTGACTTACTTCCGTTTTGTCCTTAAACAAAATATTTCTTAAGGTGGACGTTCCAAGTCCTCAGGAACTGCTGCCCAGTCATAGTCGCGAGCCGGAACGTTCCCGGTCGGACTACTTTGATTACTCGGTAGGGGCCTTCCCACTTAGGTGCAAGCTTGCCCCTTGAGTGAGCGGGGTCGCTTACTTCCGCCTTGCGTAGGACTAAGTCGCCCATCCCGAGAGGGGTCGAGGGCGCACCTTCTTGTTGTAACTCCCGCAACAGCCAGCATTTTTACGATGCGCGTTGGCCTGCGTTCTTCTAGCGGTCTAGGCCAGCCCAAACTCCCGGGCCGAGGTGGATTCCTCATAGTTCTCCACCCGGAATGTTGGGATGACCAACTCGGCCGGTAGGATCGCTTCCACGCCAAATGCAAGGTCAGAGGGGACTCGCCTGGCCGCTTCGGTAGTCCGCAGAGACCATAGGATGTTCGGAGCTCGCCGACCCAGCTCGATCGGGCTTCCAAAGTCCTTTCCTAAGTCCATCCAGATAGATCGGTTGGTCACCTCGAGCCCGCTGGTCCGGGGTGGGCCACCGAGCTAAACCTCAATCGGATGTGATAAGTCGCGCAGAACTCGAGAGAACCGAGTGGCGACCGGGTTCCGTTATCGATGATGATAGCGTTGAGCGAACAGTCGGGTCACGATGTTCTTCCATCTGATTGACCGACCCGTTCGGCGTGTAATGGTGCGAGGGCTCGGCTTCCACCCACTTGGTGAAATAATCTATCCCCACGATGATATGTCTCCATTGGCGGGCGGCAGAAACGGCCCCAAGAGGTCCATTCCCCATTGAGCGAAGGGCGGCGCAATCCATGGAGCGGCGGGACGCGAGGAGGCTGCGGGCGCGAACTGTGGCTGGCAAGTGTCGCACCGCGCGAAAAGCCTTGGCGTCTCGGTGCAGCGTAGGCGATGTAGCCACAGCGCGATATTTTGAAGGCCAAAGTTCGGCCGCCCATGTGCTCCCCACAAATCCGCCCGTGGACCTCGGCGAGAATCACTTCGCCTCGCCGGGATCTAAGCATCGTAGTAGGGGTGGGAAAGCGACCTTTTGTAGAGCCGGTCGCCAATTTCGCGATGCACGCTTTGGGTTGGCGAACCGCCGTGCCTTGACCTCATCCGTGGCGGGATCCTCGCGTTTGTACTTGATGCTTCACGAATCCACGTAGGTGGGGTGGTGGGACTCGGGGTCCCGATCTCCATGATGGCCACCGGCCAGGTGTGTCGACTCTTCGACCTCGGGATGTTCCTGGATCGGCTCCGAGGCCAATTTGTGTGAGTGCGCTCGTTACGGGACACAGGCACCACGGGCCAGTGAAGCGTGGAAAGTTAGAGGTTTGGGCTTTTACCTCGGTCGGTGTATCTGGACATGGTGAGTCCGCGCGATACTCTCCACCAACTTGCTCGGCGACAAGTTGGGAATCCGTGAGAATGTGGATTGCTCCTAGTTGCATCTCGGCCGTAAGCGGAGGCACGCCAGCAACGCCTCGTATTCGGCCTCGTTGTTTGTGGCGCGAGCAGCGGAGGCGCGCCGGCGTGTCCGTCGGGTCCTCGAGAATGAGTCGGCGGCTCACAGGCTGGAAGACCCATCCACGTGCAGCATCCGGTCTCGGTGGATTTGCTCAACGCTCTCTGCTTCGGTGGTGTCAACTCCGAGATGAAATCGGCCAAGGCACAGGCCTTGATGGCTGTCTCGGCTTGTAGCGGTCGAACTCGGATAGCTCCACCGACCACTTTAGGAGGCATACCTCGTCAAACTTAGAAAGAACTTGTGCGAGGGTTGGTCGGTCAATACCTCAATCGTATGAGCTTGGAAGTAGGGCGTAGCCAGGAGCCGCTAGAATAAGTGCCAATGCCGACCTTTCAATGGGAGGATAAGCGCTGCTCGGCCCACGCGACACGTGGTGTGTAGTAAATCCCGGGTGTTGCGCATCGGGGCTTCTTTCACAAGCACCGAGCTCACTGCATCTTTGAGATGCCGCCCGGTAGAGGGTAAGTTTTAGCGCGGACAGGGTAAGTCGGGGTAGCTCGGATAAGTGCCGCTTTGAGGCGTGAAGGCTTCCTCGCACTCTGCCGTCCATTGGAAGTTCTTTGGGTCTTTGAGGACTCGGAAGAAAGGAAGGCACTTATCTCGGCCAGGGATAGAAGCACAGAGCCGCCATCCTTCCGTTAAGGCATTGAAGCTCCTTTCGTGCTTCGGAGATCTCATGTCGGTGAGAGCTCGGATCTTCTCGGGGTTGGCATCAATTCCTCTCGTGTATGATAAACCGAGGAACTTCCCGATGTCACGCCGAAGAGCGCACTTGGCGGATTAAGGCGCATCCCATGTCTTCTCGGCGTAGAAGGTTTCCGCAAGTCGTCGAGTGTGCAGCCCCTGTGCGACTTTTCACGATCATATCGTCAGCGTATACCTCCATGTTTCGCCCTATTTGCGGCGAACACCTTATTCACCATCCTTTGGTAGGTGGCGCTGCATTCTTTAACCCGAATGGCATAACTTTGTAGAAGTAGGCTCCTTGGGGTGTGTGGAAGGCTGTATGTTGCGATCCTCGGGGCCATCCGGATCTGGTTATGCTTAGGAGTAGGCGTCCATGAAGGAGAAGCGGGCGTACCAGCGGTTGAGTCGACCGGTTGGTCGATCACAGGTAGGGGAAGCAATCCTTCGGGCAAGCACGATTTAGATCGGTGTAGTCAACACATCCTCCGGCTTCCATTAGGCTTCTTGGCGAGGACTACATTGGGACAGCCACTAGTGCTGGACCTCCTCAATGAAGTCACTTGCCAGAGCACATCGACTTCATACGCCAGCTTGTTGGCGCTCGAGGTGAGGCGGGGTCTCTGTCTCCGCCGTGGTGATCGGGGAAATGTGTAGATGGTGTTAGGCGACTTTGGAGTCAATTCGGGAGGTCGGCGGTATCGGCGAAGACATCGGCGCTTTCTACGGAGAGGCGATGGCTGCGCGCTCTTGATTATCGGTCGGGCGATCCGTATCCGTCGGTGGGGCGGTCATCTTGCGTGAATATTAACCGCGGGTTTGTCGGCTCAGGATGCTCGGTCGGGCGCTGCGTCGCGTGGGTCTTGGCGGTTCGGCCTTTTCCTCTTACCAGTCGCCGTCAAGTAACACCGTCTGGACTCCACTGAGATCTCCCGCACCTCCCGACTCCGTGGCGGTGGGAACCCGTCCGGTGGTATGTGGATAGAAACGGCCCCTTGCTTTGTTGAGGTGGAGTCGGCCCGGGATGGCGTTATGCCTTGATGGGAAGGTCGACCACGAGAAAAGTTACCAGTGAGTTTTGGCCTTGAGAATCGCGAGGTCAATGGTAGGAATTACCACACCCCGCGGCGAGATCAGTCGCCGATGAAGCCGGTGGCGCCGAGTGCAAAGGCCGGGGCTTCCTTCGGCAACCCCAACCGGAAAGGCCTCGAAGTAGAGGATGTCGGCGGCTGCGATGTCGACCATAATCGCCGGACTGTCGTTGGCAGTCGGGCGACACCACGCATCGTCATGCTCTGTTGCTCCCATATCCCACGAGAATGTGATCTCGGCTCGGAGGAGGTGATATTCCCGGTCGCAGCGGCTCGGGCGTAAGCCCCGACCCGGCGCTATGTCCTCGGGCGGGTCCCCATGATCACGTCGATGTGTTGCTCGGCCAAGACGCCGAGCGCGAGGATGGTGCGCGGATCTGGAGGTATTGATTCGAGGTGACCTCTTGGATCAGCTCTTCAATTTGTCGCTTATTTCGTAGCATTGCTCGTGTCATGTCCGTTTTGCGATGGAAGCGGCAATGCAGATGCTATCGGCCGGTATCGCCCGGCCCTTCATGCAGGCGGCACGAGGATTCCCGCTCCTTTATGCGGAGGAATATTTGCGTCGAGGCGCCTTGAGGAGGTGGCGGCTCGGCGCGTATGGGTCGGGGTGGCCCATGCGGCGCCCTTGGTGAGGGCCTCCGCCTGGTTATCGTTCCGTCGGGATGGATTAGGAGGCCCCTCGGTCGTTCTTCCTTCCTCCCGACATCGGGACTCGGCGCCACGTATTGGCTCGCCGTTGAAACATTTCGCGATGGGCGCGGTCGCTCCACCAGGACCAGCGAGAACCTCGGCGGTCGCGGCCCCATCATGAATGCTGCACCAATAGCGATGGGTGGGCATCAGATAACTCCGTACCTCCGTGGTGAACCGCACGAAGTGGGAGAGGTTCGTCCTCCTTTTGCTTCAAACCCGGGAGGAGGCGCGACGAAGGCTTTGGTCGCGCAAGCGCAAAAGCGCTCGAAGTCCTTGGCGAGCTGTTCAAAGGATGTTACCGACCGCTTTTTAAGGTCTTTGTACCATGTGCAGGCGGATCCTTTCAGCGTGGTGAGAGCATACGCACATCAAGGCGTCAGAAGTTCCATATAGGGCCATTTGAGCCGGAAGGCGGCGGCGTGATCGGTGGATCAGCGACTCCATCGCAAGGTCGATGGAGAGGCGGAAGTTCAAAGGGCCTGGTATTCCGTATGTATTTGTGACGGGGACTCCCGATGGGACACTTCCCTCTGCTCTTCTTTGGACTTGCGGGCGTCCCTTTGGACCTCCTCCAGGCTGTGCGATGGACCGAATCGAGCCGAAATAGGTCGTCAGTGCGAAGACACGCCTCGAGTTGAGGCGGGGCGTCCAGTTTTCAGAGCCGGGTTCCGTCACGAACCGGCGGGAGGCTGGAGAAGATGGTGCCGTGGTATCGCCTCATGATCTTGGGAAGAGGTTCCGGCCTTGGGAGGTCGGCTCTGTCGCCTCCTGGAGTAGGCGAGGAGGGCGGCACAGGCCGACTTGCGAGTCGGACACTGTTGGGAAAGGTCTGAAAAGCCTCCACGCAGTGACGGTGGGGAAGCCAGTGGAACCCGACTTGGCGGGTAGAGCCGGCGTCGCTAAATATATTCGATGGCGATCTATAGTTGCGGCGGGATCGTCCCTCGGGGATCGGAGTGCGGGACCTCCGTAGAAGTGCGGCCGGAAAGCGACCTTTCGTCCATGTGCCGTTAAAGGCGGGCGGTAGTCGCCGACAGTGGCCCTCCTTCTAGCGCCAATCTGTTGAAACAACTTTCTAGTGACCCGGGCGCCTGGCGCGAATCCGAAAAGCGGGGTCTCGATGCAGTTCGGGCCGTCGATGGCTCCTGCTCCGCCTCGGCCGGCTCCTCGAGCGGCGGGGCGCTCGGCGTCGAAGCGAGACTGCGGACAAGCGGGTCGGATGCTCGCCAAACCCCTCAGCGCCCTTAAATCGATCTTGGCCGTCGTGAGTTCCCCAGAGAGAATTGCGGGGGTGTTCGAGTCTACTCACCTCTCGGAGTGTTCTTGGAAAGAAAAGAGTCTCGAAAGGAAAGAATCCTCAGAAGAGATCAGATCTTACCGGCCAAAAGATCCCCCTTCCTGTCTTACCTGTTTGGCTTAAATAGGTCGGACGGAGGGCATGCTTCCGACTGTCTGCAGGTGGCGTATGGGCCTGACCTCGCAGGTCGGTGCCGTGGTCAACTTGACGGGTAGTTGGGGCGATACTGAGGAGAAGCGACGTCGGGCGGTCAAATCGTGGGCGTAATGGAGCGCAGGAGGGGCGATGACGTCATCCGGGTGTACGACCGAAGACCAGGTGTCTCGTCATACTTAATACCCCTATCACTCTTAAAATTAATATATTATTTTATCACATATATGCTTTTTTATTTACATAGTTGTTCACTCTAGATAATATTGTTAAATATTTTTGGGTTATATATATATAAAGATAATTTTGTGTGGGTCAAAGAAATATATAAATCAACCTAAAATATTCTTAATAAATTTAGTGTTAGTTATTAAGGATATTGATATAGATGAGTCTTAGTGAATAATTAAGTTATCGTAGTTCATGATAGGAAACTAACAATGGTATAAATGGAAAAAGCTTTAGTTTTTGAAGGGATATATAATTAGAGAATACGTGTGAAATTTTTGCATAATTGGCTTAATATATTATTTTCTAAATGTCTTGTTATACATTAGAGTGCAATTGTATGAAGTAACAACGATTGGATTAATGATCTCATAAAAGTAAAAAAAAAGTTCAACAAATAGGTCTATTGTAATTAATGAGAATGCTAACACTCTTTCTCTATATATCACTTATGTTCTTATTTTCTCTATCATTTAATGCCAATTTAGTCGTATCACTTAATCTTCTGTATAAGAACACGACATTGCTTTACCTCACGTGTATGGAATCATTAATGTGCATTTTAAATGTGTTCGAAAAGCACCCAGATGACCTCCTCACCCTCGCGAATCCTGACGCCTCTTGTTCTTCCAACAGTGCTTGGCAGAGCCCCAGAGAGCTCAATATGGTGGTGGTATGGTCCGCAATCCAGAATTCAACGATGGCCTGAAAGGATGGTCGGTGTTCGGCTTTGGCCAGATAGCAGAGAGGACATCCGACACAGGTAACAGGTTCTTGGCTACTGACCGGAGAAGCTTGTCACATCAAAGCATGTCTCAGAAGGTCTATCTGCAGCGGGGGATGCTCTACACCTTCTCAGGTATTGTCATGACGATGCCTGCAAGAACCGCTTACGTTACTGCTCGGCGATGACGTTCCTCGTCTTGTTTAAGCCTGGTTGCAGGTCGACCAAGGAAACACCACCGTCACGGCCATCTTCGAGACGGCTAAGGATGGCTTGGTCCCCGTCGGAGCGGTTGAAGCCCGGTCAGGGTGTTGGTCGATGCTCAAAGGTGGCCTGACTGCCAAATCCTCTGGCCCAGCTGAGTTCTTCTTCGAGGTGAGTTCGACGTCACTCTTCAGCTCACTACACACGGTTTAATTTCTTCGATCTCAATGTCTGGTGGCTGCAGAACACAAGCGTGGAGATATGGGTGGACAGTGTGTCGCTGCAACCGTTCACCGAGGATCAATGGCGAGCTCACCAAGCGGAGAGCATCAACAAGGCAGAGATCAGACCGAGCTTCCGGTGTGCACATCGACGCTGTTCGAGTGAAAGCCACAATGAAACAAGATGTTACTTTCGTGCAGGTCCGCAAGAAGACTGTTGCAATCCAAGCCGTGGATGCCAATGGCCACGCCCTGCCCGGTGCATCAGTCTCGATTCAGCAGAAGAGGTCCGGCTTCCCCTTGGGTTGCGCACTGAAGAGTACCATCCTCCAGAGCTCGGCATACCAGAGCTGGTTCACCGCTCGCTTCACCGTCACCACCTTCACGAACGAGATGAAGTGGTACTTCAACGAGGCGGAGGAGGGCAACGAGACGTACGCCGTGGCGGACGCCATGGTCGCATTCGCTAAGCAGCACGGCATCGCCGTCAGAGGCCATAACGTGGTCTGGGACGACACTCGATATGTGCAGAACTGGGTGCAGTCGCTCCCCACACAGAAACTCCGGGAAGCTGTGAACAGGAGGTTCAACTCCGTGATGACGAGATACCGAGGTCAGGTCATCGCTTGGGACGTCGTCAACGAGAACGTCCACTATTCCTACTACGAGAGCAGGCTGGGCGAGAACGCGTCGTCCATCTTCTACCAGCAGGCGCACCAGCTGGACCCCAATTCGCTCATGTTCCTCAACGACTACAACACACTGGAGGCTCCCGAAGACGAGAAAGTAACTCCAGAAAAGTACCTCCAGAAGCTGCAGCAGATCCGGTCCTTTGGAAATTTTCCGCGCATGGCTATCGGGCTTGAGGGCCACTTCACCACCCCCGACATATCTTACATGAGATCTGCTCTCGATAAGCTTGCAGGAGCTAATATTCCCATCTGGCTTACAGAAGTGGACGTTGCTCACTCAGACGAGGTACAGTAATTGTTCTGCCATTGACATCTTCTCCTTGAGTCCATGACGTTTGACATCTGAAGTGAACGTGCAGTCGAAGCATTTGGAGGACATACTGAGGAGGCATACTCGCATCCAGCTGTGCAGGGAATTGTGATATTTGGGGTATGGAATCCAAAGGGATGCTTCAGCAGAATGTGCTTGACGGACGTCAACTTCAAGAACCTGCCCACTGGGGATGTGGTTGACAAGCTGATTTCTGAGTGGAGAACTCATAATGTGGCTGCAACAACTGATGCTGATGGTCTGCACAGGGCCGAGCTCTTCCATGGCGAGTACGAGATAACAATAAACCACCCTTCAAGCAACTCATCATCGGTGCGGAGCTTGACAGTGGATTCAGCTTCACAGAACAACAATATACTCACGGTTATGGTCTAAGCAACTGAATCTGGCAATCACAAAGGCAGATTTCAGTACGTCCTGTTCTTCTATAGTTCTCTTATTTCTCTTATTTCTTAGAAACTTGATGTCGTCAGTGCTTGGTTACGGTTAGAGATTAGGAGGGAAAACCTAAAGGTTTGCTCCTTTTACTGTTGCAGGACACTTGTTGACTGAATTAAATATTTAATAATCAATTATAATTAATTTTTTTTATCTAATGATTGATTTAATCTTATGATTATATTAATTGTTTCTTTTGGATGGTCGATAATTTAGTAAAGGTCATAAATGCACCTAAGTGAATAGTAATAAGTAAATAAATAATCACAAAACTAGGTCACAAATAGGAAGATGAATAACAAATTAATTTATAATGGTTTGATCTTCCCGACATACATTCACCCATGATTTTTTTATTCTCGATGTCATTAACTTCTATCAACGATCTTTCTCTCAAAAATGAAGATAAATTATTCTTATTATAATTTTTCTGTTTGAAGCATAAGAGAGAACATTAATACTCAATCTTTTATAAAACATCTCTTACCTCTTATCACTAAATATTATTATAAAATTAAAAAGGAAGAAATGACTAGCTACAATATTTTATAAATTCAAAATTGGATTCTTATCCTCATGAGGTGCTTATAGCCCCCAATAGATTTAAAAAATATAGTCAAAAATTTATATTCTTGATATTTCAAAATATAAGTAGTACAATCATTATTTTTTTGAAACAAAATTATAATTCTAGACTTTCATTGTACTATCACTACATTAGGTGGAACCACTACCTCTTAGATGGTACCACTATTGAAATAATTTATAAAGTATAAATTATGCTTGTCAGATAATTAGGTGATACTATTGCTTAGGTTTGATAGTACCACTACCCCTAAATAATTTATACCATGTATTTAGCCTTTTAATAGGTCTAATTTCAAACCAACTTTCAGCCCAATGACTATTGTAAACTTGGGCTTTATTTTAGCTCAATGCCAATTCAAATTGATTGAAACTAACCTCAACCAAGACCTTGACTTATCAATGATTCATCCGGCACATCTTTAAACCTTCTAACATGTTGTTCACTCATTTGACATGTCATTCGATCTTTTAAAATTTTATTCAAACCTCTAACATATTGTCTTATCCTCTAGCACAACATATAATCCTATGATATATCGACTTCATCATAATATATGATCTTCTGACGTGATATCCAATTCTTTTAACATGAAATTCGATATTCAACACATTAATCAATCCTCTAGTTCAACATCTAATTTCTTGCACAATAATCTTTTGGCATAATGTCCAATTGTCTAACTTGACATTTGGTCATTACATGTCTGATCATCGCACACCCTCAATACTTTCGTCAATGTATATAGAGTGATCGGCAATCTGTTTCGCTTGTTTTTTTGTGTTTTGCTTAAAAACTATAAGCAAAAATAATTTGAAAGACTATAGAGTGATCGCTCATCAGAATAGCTAAAGCTACTCCGATGGCCCAATTATTGCATGTCATGGCTTGTTTTTCTATAGACTCTGACGTGGAGAGAAACATTAGTCATCTTAGCACCCGAGAACCCCTAGGATAGCACTTGAGTGGATGGAGATTCGAGAAAGTATTGAGCATTGATTGGATTTATAAGTTTATGTATTAAGCCTATAGAACTTGCCAACATGCCCGACACTTGGTGAGCAATCATTTGTAGACTTACAACTAGTCGTTTGTCTTCTAAAATCTTTATTTTTTCCTTCTTTTTTCTCTCTTGTATATTAAGTGTTTACTGAATTATTTGTAAATCTACTCTCTTAGTGAGAAGTTGGGATTTGTTTGTCGCTTGATTTTGAACTAATCAATTTGATGTTTCTGATTGCAACTAAGTGATCATTTGCGAATAGATAATACAAGGATACCTCATAACTTAGGCAATTCCAACTAAGTCATGTAAAGGTGTCTCTGATTTAGGTAATTTCAAAAAGTTCATAATAATTCGTTGATACTGAAATCTAATGAATAGAAAGAATTGTGAGATGATCATTCAAATAATAGTTTATAAGGAGACATCAATGGACATGTAAAAAATTTAATAACCTACCAAATAATTTTAAGGAGATGTATTAATTATCAAGTAGCACATCAAAGACATTATTCAATTGTCATTTTAAAACTTTATTGATGTACTAATGGATAATTTTTTATTTATATATAATCAATAAATTTACATATATATATTTTTAAATTTGAGGTTTGTTTATGCATTGTTAGCTATTTGCTAATTGAAACCCTTATATATATATGTATATATATATAAACCCATTATGATATTTAAAATATTGGCTATGTTTTATGTGTCTATATGCTTATTTAATTTAAATTAACCAACTTTGCCAATAGAAATTAGGTCCTTTGATTGATTTTTTTTTTTGGTTTTTTGCTTCTAATGGATGTTAATGGCAATAATGCATATGAAGGATTTCAATTTCTGAAGGGATATATGCTATATTAAAATTTAAAATGATAAATAAATTAATCTTGAACTAAGAAATATAAATATAAATAATATATATGTATAATGCTTTATAACAAAATTCCCATAATTATTATTCAAAACAAAATTGGGAATAAAATTATGAATAGTATAGGGTGATTACTCTCCATCGTGTGTTGCATCCACATAGATTCCAAAATAGAAAATATAATAATAATAATAATGATAATAATAATAATAACATATATAATATAATGATAATAATGGTGATAGATTGTATACATTGATTCTCTCTAGATTTCGCATTGAGAGTTCTATATCTTGGGTACAGCCCCTTTCGCTCACTCCCCTCCCTTCCCCCTCCTAATAATAATGATAATAATAACATTCTATTTCATCTTATAATGGAATGTAACTCATGCACAAAATGTCTTATCCTATATCTTTAAATATTCAAAACTAAATAATAATAATAATAATAATTCCATTTTAATGTTCCAATGGAAAGTAATTTTTTTTACATATCATGGGAAATTCTTTACTTCCAAACTTGGCTATGGAAATTAAGGATCAAACTAACATACCCCCCTTAGGCATTATATAATGTAGAATCTTGTATTTCTCTTTGATATTGCTCTTTTAATTCCTACACTTGTCTCCTTATCCATCACTACAATCATTTTCTCCCCGACTAAATAGCCGCCGACACAAGTGTAAAGAAGCATGAAGGCTTTCTTGCTCAAAGTCTTTCTTTTGTTTTCATGTGCCGCAATATTCACAGGTATGTCATGAACTTTGATTGATGTAATACGTTCTGCTGATGTAATAAGATGAGCAATTATGCATACATCAATTGGTTAACATGATAAAAAAAAATTAAGTGTGATTTAGCCTGAAAGGAGGATATTCGTAAAGGAAGTTTAGTACTCTTCTTCAAAGGTGTATTCTTTTCTTTTCTTTCTTCTATAGTCGATTAAATTGCTAATGACTTGTTCTTTGATGTTGATTCAGGGGATTTGGTGTCTTCAATATCCTATGATTATACTGCAAGCATAGAGGTAAGAATGTTTTATTCTCTTTGTTAGGGGAAACAACTTTTTACCGTGGCCTCGGGGCCGTCGCGGCTGGGTTCGGGTCCAAATGCGCAGGGGTCGTCTCATCCGTCTCCGGGCAGGAAGCCGACGTTGGGTCGGGAGAAGCTGATCATTCGCTCGGCCAGGGCTGGCTCCTTCATCTGGTGGCCAGCTCGCTGCATGGCCCTCGGTTCCTGCACACAGGTCGGGTCGGATGCTCCGCCCGACCCCTCAGCGCCCAAGTCGATGTCGGATGGGAGTAGTGAGTGTTTCATATAGAGGTAGAGAGAGAGGTCCTTTGACTGCCGAGGTCTCGAAGTCAATGCTGCACCTCTCCGCGATGGAAGGTCGGTTCTGCCATGCAACGATGGGAGCTCGGCTGCTGCCATGCAGCGATGGGAGCTCGGGTGCTGCCATGCAGCGTGGAGCTCGGCCGCTGCCTTGCAGCGATGGGAGCTCGGGTGCTGCCATGCAGCAATGGGAGCTCAGGTACTGCCATGCAGTGAGGGAGCTCAGCTGCTGCCATGCAATGAGGGAGCTCAGCTGCTGCCATGCAGCGTGGGAGCTATGGTGCTGCCATGCAGCGTGGGAGCTATGGTGCTGCCATGCAGCGAAGGGGAAGGTGGCTGCTATGCAGCGAGGGGGAGAGTGGCTAAGAGAGTCTTCTTCCCCTCCTCCTCCTTCTCCCCCTGAGTGCTGGTTCATCCCTCACAATAATCGAATAGTTCAGAGTCCACTCACCCTTCGGGTCTCTCCAAAGAAAAGGTCCCCCTCTCCTGTCTTACCTGTTCGGCTTAAATAGGTCGGACGGAGGGCATGCTTCCGACTGTCTGCAGGTGGCGTACGGGCCTGACCTCGCAGGTCGGTACCGTGGTCAACTTGGTGAGTAGTTGGGGCGTAGCAGAGGAGAAGCGACGTCGGGCGATCAAATCGTGGGATTAATGGAGCGCAGGAGGGGCAATGACGTCATCCGGGAGTACGACCGAAGACCAGGTGTCACGTCATTTTTAATACCCCTAACATACCCCCCCTTAAAAAGCCACTCCTGCGGGACAATTTGGAGGGTTGGGGGGTGTTGCTCGGAAGAATCCGGTTGTCGACTAAGATCTCGGGCGAAGGTTCTGCCGTGTCGTGTTATAACCGACTGACTCCCTGTGCAGGATACGGGGTCGAGGCGTCGCTCAAGACCCGGAAAACCATAGTCACCGAACCGTCGTCCGGGATATAGGGCCGAGCCGCCGCTCAAGGCCTAGGAAGCCGATGGTCGAGCCGTCGCTCAAGACCATGTAACCGAACCGCCGTTCGGGATAAAGAAGTCGAGAGGCGCCGATTCCGTTGCCAAGCCGGCGTCCGTGTCGGGGTTGAGACTTCGCGCTTAGGCCCGTTGAACCAATGGGTGAGCAGCTCGAGGTAAGAGCGGCGGCGTCCAAGTCCCATTCGCACACCCGTCGTTGGGTATTAGGGGTCAGTCACGCGCGACCTGAAAAACCATGATAGCCGAACTGCGTTCGGGATATGTGTGGCCAGCCGCTCGAGCACAGGAAACGAGAATAGCGAGCTGCCGTTCGGGATGTGTGTGGCGCCGCTCAAGGCACAGGAAACAGAATAGCGACTGCAGTTCGGGATGAAGAAGTCGAGAGGCGCGATGCGGTTGCCGACGTCCGTGGTCGGGGTTGAGGCGCTGGGTCCTCCACCTTTCCGACCGTCGTTTTGGTGCAAAGTCGATGTCGCGCCACGACGAGAAACCATGATAGCCGAACGCCGTCCGGGATGAAGGGGGTCGAGAGCGCCCGATGCCGTTATGCCCGACGTCCGTAGTCGGGGTTGAGGCCGCTAGGTCCTCCACCTTTCCGACCCGTCGTTTTGGTGCAAGGGTCGAGGTCACGCCTGCGACTGAGAAACCATGATAAGCCGAACGGCCGTTACGGGATGAAGAAGTCGAGGCGCCCGATGCCGTTGCCAAGCCAGCGTCCGTGTCGAGGGTTGAGGCGCTAGGTCCTCCCGCTCCGACCCGTCGTTTTGGTGCAAGGGTCGAGTCACGCTGCGACACGAGAAACCATGATAGCCGAACGCCGATTCGGGATGAAGGTCGAGGCGCCGATGCCCGTTGCCGGACGTCCGTGTCGGGGGTTGAGGCGCTAGGTCCTCCACCTTTCCGACCCGTCGTTTTGGTGCAAGGGTCGAGTCACGCCTGCGACACGAGAAACCATGATAGCCGAAGCCGTAGATTCGGGATAAAAGTCGAGAGGCGCCGATGCGTTGCCGACGTCCGGTAGTCGGGGTTGAGGCGCTAGGCCCTCCACCTTTCCGACCCGTCGTTTTGGTGCAAAGGGTCGAGTCACGCACACGACGAGAAACCATGATAAGCCGAACGCGTCGGGATGAAGGGGTCGAGAGGCGCCCGATGCCGTTATGCCGACGTCCGGTAGTCAGGGGTTGAGACGCGCTAGGTCCTCCCTGCTTACCGACCCGTCGTTTTGGTACAAGGGGTCGAGGTCACGCACACGACCTGAGAAACCATGATAGCCGAACCGCCGTTCGGGATATGTGGCCGAGACACCGCTCAAGGCCTAAAAGACCAGTGGTCGAGCAGCCGCTCAAGACCTAGAAAACCAGTATCGCCGAACCGCCGTTCGGGATGTGTGTGGCCGAGCCGCCGCTCAAGGCCCAGAATATCCAGTGGTCGAGCTGCCGCTCAAGACCTAGAAGACCAGTATCGCCGAACCGCCGTTCGGGATGTGTGTGGCCGAGCCGCCGCTCAAGGCCCAGAATATCAGTGGTCGAGCTGCCGCTCAAGACCTAGAAAACCAGTATCGCCGAACCGCCGTTCGGGATATGTGGCCGAGCTGCCGCTCAAGGCCTAGAATACCCGTGGTCGAGCCGCCGCTCAAGACCTAGAAGACCGGTATTGCCGAACCGCCGTTCGGGATATGTGGCCGAGCCACCGCTCAAGGCCCAGAAGACCAGTGAGCTTCTCATTCCAACACAGATCTAGTAGCACGTAGAAGATCAGATTTAGCTCTGCTGCTGCAGAATTCTATGGCGATGCTCACCTGCGATAATGGCTTATGATGAGGGAGTCGGCTCGTGGGGAGTTTCTCCAATGAGTGCACCGGTTGCCGATCTGTTGCGATGTTTACCCTTTGAGGTTGCAGCTCGAGAGGTCCATGAAGATTAAGTTGCATGGCCTGCTCAACTCAGTGAGAAGTCTGTAAGATATTGCAAAGGAGTAACAACAATCGAGTATCGCCATTGGTGGCGGCATGGCTCGGGTAGTTTTGGCCGGGCAGCTGCTTGTTGCAGCGATAAACCACGCGATGGTTGAGCATAGGCGGCGAGCACTGGCAGGCTTGGCCGAGTAGCTGCTTGGTGCAGCTGCGAACCATGCAGCGACGTGCTGAGCGTGGGTGCGAGCACGTGGCTCGGGCTCGAGCGGCACTCGAGCTTAGTTTTGGCCGAGCTGCTGCGTGGCAGAGATGAAGAAACACGGTTGAGGGTTGTCGAGCAGCTGCTTGGTGCAGCTGCAAACCACGCAGCGAAATGCTGAACGTGGGTGCCGAGCACTGTAGCTCGGGCTTCGGCTGCCGAGCAGCACACTCGGGCTCAGTTTTGGCCGAGCTGCTGCGTGAGGCAGCGACGCAGCGTAGCGTTGCCGAGCATCGCAGCTCGGGCATTCGCTGCCGAGCAGCTGCTGGGTGCAGCTGCAAACCACGCAGCGAAATGCTGAACGTGGGTGCCGAGCACTGTAGCTCGGGCTTCGGCTGCCGAGCAGCACACTCGGGCTCAGATTTGGCCGAGCGGCTGCGTGAGGCAGCGACGCAGCGTAGCGTTGCCGAGCATCGCAGCTCGGGCATTCGCTGCCGAGCAGCTGCTGGGTGCAGCTGCAAACCACGCAGCGAAATGCTGAACGTGGGTGCGAGCAGCTGTAGCTCGAGCCGGCTGCCGAGCAGCCCACTCGGGCTCAAATTTGGCCGGGCGGCTGCGTGAGGCAGCGACGCAGCGTAGCGTTGCCGAGCATCGCAGCTCGGGCATTCGCTGCCGAGCAGCTGCTGGGTGCAGCTGCAAACCACGCAGCGAAATGCTGAACGTGGGTGCCGAGCACTGTAGCTCGGGCCTCGGCTGCCGAGCAGCACACTCGGGCTCAAATTTGGCCGAGCGGCTGCGTGAGGCAGCGACACAGCGTAGCGTTGCCAAGCATCGCAGCTCGGGCATTCGCCGCCGAGCAGCTGCTGGGTGCAGCTGCAAACCACGCAGCGAAATGCTGAACGTGGGTGCCGAGCACTGTAGCTCGGGCTTCGGCTGCCGAGCAGCACACTCGGGCTCAAATTTGGCCGGGGGGCTGCGTGAGGCAGCGACGCAGCGAGGGATTGCCGAGCGTCGCAGCTCAGGCTTTCGCTGCTGAGCAGCTGCTGGGTGCAGCTGCAAACCACGCAGCGAAATGCTGAACGTGGGTGCCGAGCACTGTAGCTCGGGCCTCGGCTGCCGAGCAGCACACTCGGGCTCAAATTTGGCCGAGGGGCTGCGTGAGGCAGCGACGCAGCATAGCGTTGCTGAGCATCGCAGCTTGGGCATTTGCTGCCGAGCAGCTGCTGGGTGCAGCTGCAAACCACGCAGCGAAAGGCTGAGCGTGGGTGCCGAGCATCGTAGCTCGGGCCGGCTGCCGAGCAGCACACTCGGGCTCAAATTTGGCGGCGGCTGCGTGAGGCAGCGGCGCAGCGAGGGGTTGCCGAGCATTGCAGCTCGGGCTTTCGCTGCCGAGCAGCTGCTTGGTGCAGCTGCAAACCACGCAGCGAAATGCTGAGCGTGGGTGCCGAGCACTGTAGCTCGGGCCGGCTGCCGAGCAGCACTCGGGCTCAGTTTTGGCGAGCTGCTGCGTGAGGCAGCGGCGCAGCGTGGCGTTGCGAGCATCGCAGCTCGGGCATTCGCTGCCGAAAGCAGCTGCAAACCATGCAGCGAAGGGCTGACATGGTGGCGAGCATCGATGCTCGGGATTCCGCTGCCGAGCAGGCGCACGGGCTCAGATTTGGCCGAGCGGCTGCGTGAGGCAGCGACGCAGCGTAGCGTTGCCAAGCATCGCAGCTCGGGCATTCGCTGCCGAGCAGCTGCTTCATGCAATTGCTAACCAGGCAGCCGGCGGGTCGATATGGTGGCCGAGCACCGAAGCTCGATTCCGCTGCCGAGCAGGCGCTCGGGCTCAGATTTGGCCGAGCGGCTGCATGAGGCAGCGACGCAGCGATGTTGCCGAGCATCGCAGCTCGGGCTTCCGCTGCCGAGCAGCACACTCGGACTCAGATTTGGCCGAGCTGCTGCGTGAGGCAGCGATGAACCATGCAGCGAAGCGCTGAACATGGTTGCCGAGCACTGTAGCTCGGGCTTCCGCTGCCGAGCAGCACACTCGGACTCAGATTTGGCCGAGCTGCTGCGTGAGGCAACGATGAACCATGCAGCGAAGCGCTGAACATGGTTGCCGAGCATCAGAGCTCGGGCTTTGGAGATCGGGGGGCTGACTCTTGCACAACGGGCCCTCCTTCTAGCGCCACACTGATAGGGGAAACAACTTTTTACCGCGGCCCGGCCGCCGCGCCGGGTTCGGTCCAAATGCGCAGGGGTCGCCTCATCGATCGCCGGGCAGAAAGCCGACGTTGGGTCGGGAGAAGCGGATCATCCGCCGCCGGGCCGGCTCTTCATCCGTGGCTACCGCCACATGGCCTCGCTCGCAGACACGTCGGCCTGATGTTTCGCCGGACCCTCCGACGCCAAGTCGGTTTCGATGGGAGTGAGTGAGTGTTTCATAGAGAGAGAGGTAGAGAGATCCTTGATCGCCGAGGTCTCGGTCACGCCGCACCTCTCCGCGATGGAAGGTCGGTTCTGCCATGCAACGATGGGAGCTCGGCTGCTGCCATGCAGCGATGGGAGCTCGGGTGCTGCCATGCAGCGTGGAGCTCGGCCGCTGCCTTGCAGCGATGGGAGCTCGGGTGCTGCCATGCAGCAATGGGAGCTCAGCTGCATCGCCATGCTGAGGGAGCTCACCGCCGCCATGCAATGAGGGAGCTCACCGCTGCCATGCAGCGTGAGCTATGGTGCTGCCATGCAGCGGGAGCCATGGTGCTGCCATGCAATGAGGGAGCTCACCGCCGCCATGCAGCGTGGAGCGCGGTGCTGCCATGGGGAAGGTGGTACGGCGCTATGCGAGGGGAGAGTGGCTAAGAGAGTCTTCTTCCTCCTCCTCCTTCTCCCCGAGTGCTGGTTCATCCTCACAATAATCGAATAGTTCAGAGTCCACTCACCCTTCGGGTCTCTCCAAAGAAAAGGTCCCCCTCTCCTGTCTTACCTGTTCGGCTTAAATAGGTCGGACGGAGGGCATGCTTCCGACTGTCTGCAGGTGGCGTACGGGCCTGACCCCGCAGGTCGGTACCGTGGTCAACTTGGTGAGTAGTTGGGGCGTAGCAGAGGAGAAGCGACGTCGGGCGATCAAATCGTGGGATTAATGGAGCGCAGGAGGGGCAATGACGTCATCCGGGAGTACGACCGAAGACCAGGTGTCACGTCATTTTTAATACCCCTAACACTCTTAAAATTAATATATTATTTTATCACATATATACTTTTTTATTTACATAGTTGTTCACTCTAGATAATATTGTTAAATATTTTTGGGTTATATATATATAAAGATAATTTTGTGTGGGTCAAAGAAATATATAAATCAACCTAAAATATTCTTAATAAATTTAGTGTTAGTTATTAAGGATATTGATATAGATGAGTCTTAGTGAATAATTAAGTTATCGTAGTTCATGATAGGTGTTAGGGGAAAACAACTTTTTACCGTGACCCCGGGGCGCTCGGCGCTGAATCCGGAAACCGGGGGGTCGTCTCGGTACGGTTCGGGCCCGTCGATGGCTCCTGCTCCCGCCTCCCGACCGACTCCTCCGAAAGGCGGCGGCACGCTCCGGACGTCGAGAACGAGACCTGCAGCAAGGCGGGTCGGATGCTCCGCCCGACCCCTCCGACGCCCAAGTCAGTGCTGGCCCGCCGGCCGGAGTTCCCCAGAGAGAGTTGCGGGGGTGTTCGAGTCTACTCACCTCTCGGAGTGTTCAGGAAAAGAAAGGGTCCTCAAGAGAGATCAGAGATCCTCCCTCCTGTCTTACCTGTTCGGGTTAAATAGGTCGGACGGAGGGCATGCTTCCGACTGTCTGCAGGTGGCGTACGGGCCTGACCCCGCAGGTCGGTGCCGTGGTCAACTTGGCGGGTAGTTGGGGCGATGCTGAGGAGAAGCGACGTCGGGCGGTCACGTCGTGGGCGTAATGGAGCGCAGGAGGGGCGATGACGTCATCCGGGTGTACGACATCAAGACCAGTGTCTCGCCATACTTAATACCCCTAACACTACCCCCTCAAAAGCCACTCGCGGGACAATTTGGAGTTGCCGATCGAGATCTCGCGGAAGTTCTACCGTGTCGTGTCATAATTGATCGAATCTTTGCAGGATACGGTCGAGGCGCCGCCAAGACCCGGAAACCGGCGATCGAGGAAGCTCGAGATCCGTAACGAACCGCCGTTCGATAAAGGGGTCGAGGAACCTCAAGACCCGTAGTTATAGTCACCGAACCGCTGCTCGATATAGGGCCGAGCCACCGCCAAGGCCTAGGATGCCGGCGACGAGCCGTCATTCAAGACCATGTACCAATCGCTTCGGGATAAATGGGTCGAGGAGACGCCCGATTTCCGTTTACTGCCGACGTCCGTGTCGGGGTTGAGACTCGCGCTTAGGCGTTGAACTGGGTGAGCCGAGGTAAGGGCGGCGACGCGTCCAAGTCCTCGCACACCCGTCGTTGGGTACTAGGGGTCGAGGTCACGCACACACGCACTGAAAACCATGATAGCCGAATCGCCGTTGGGATATGTGTGGCGAAGCCGCCGCTAGGCCTCGTGAAACGAATAGCGAACCGCTCGGGATGTGTGTGGCCGCGCTCAGGCTGTAAAACGAGAATAGCCGACCGCTGTTTCGGGATGTGTGTGGCCGAGCTACGCTCGGGGCTGTAAAACGAGAATAGCCGAAATGCCGTTCGATGTGTGGCCGAGCTGCGCTGAAAACCAAAATAGCCGAACCACCGTTCGGGAAAAAGGGGGGTCGAGGAGACGCCCGGTTCCCCGTTGCCAAGCCGACGTCCGGAAGTCAGGGGTTGAGACGCGCTAGGTCCTCCCTGCTTACCGACCCGTCGTTTTGGTGCAAGGGGTCGAGGTCACGCACACGACCTGAGAAACCATAATAGCCGAACCGCCGCTCGGGATGAAGAAGTCGAGGAGACGCCGGTTCCCGTTATAGCGGACGTCCGGAAGTCAGGGGTTGAGGCGCGCTAGGCCCTCCCTGCTTACCGACCCGTCGTTTTAGTGCAGGGGGTCGAGGTCACGCACACGACCTGAGAAACCATAATAGCCGAACCGTCGTTCGGGATGAAGGGGGTCGAGGAGACGCCCGGTTCCCCGTTGCCAAGCGGACGTCCGGAAGTCAGGGGTTGAGGCGCGCTAGGCCCTCCCTGCTTACCGACCCGTCGTTTTAGTGCAAGGGGTCGAGGTCACGCACACGACCTGAGAAACCATAATAGCCGAACCGCCGTCGATAAAAGTCGAGGAGGCGCGGTTCCCGCTGCCGGACGTCCGGAAGTCAGGGGTTGAGGCGCGCTAGGCCCTCCCTGCTTACCGACCTGTCGTTTTAGTGCAAGGGGTCGAGGTCACGCACACGACCTGAGAAACCATAATAGCCGAACCGCCGTTCGGGATATGTGGCCGAGCCACCGCTCAAGGTCCAGAATACCAGTGGTCGAGCAGCCGCTCAAGACCTAGAAGACCAGAATAGCCGAACCGCCGTTCGGATGTGGCCGAGCCGCCGAGGCCTGAATGCGATGGTCGAGCCGCCAAGACCTAGAAGACCAATATCGCCAACCGCTGCTCGATGGAGGGCCGAGCCGCCAAGGCCAGAATGCCGATGGTCGAGCCGCTCAAGACCTAGAAAACCGAACAGCCGCCGTGCCGCTTCGAAAAACGGCTCGCGATAGTGCGGTTGCTGGAATCGAGCGGCGTCGCGGGTAAGTTTCTTACCCGGGGTGTACACGTCGGCTCTTCATTAATATGACGCGGCGCTCGATCGCCCGATGTGATGCCATTGGGCGGTGTGGCGGTGTCATGCTGTCGCCTCGGGAGGCGAAAGGTCGAGGCCCCCCTTTCTATAAATAGGGAGCTCCGCGACACTCTATCCCTTTTATCAGCGGAGTTTTTCCTCTCTTGTCCTGCCGTCGTCTTCCTTCGAGTTTTCTCCCTTGGCTCCGGTGCCTTTTAACTTCTTCCAGCCGATTTCTTCCATCATAGGTTAGTGCGCAATGGGTCTTCCTTCCACTTCCTCTTCCTCTGCTTCTTCCTCCTCCTCCCCATCAGTTACAACCCGCGTCGCCGCTCTCCCTTCATCTCCTCCTTCCAGCCCTTCCTCAGATGCGGAAGCGGCGCGTGAGTTGGAGGCCTTAATGTGGTCGCACGACCAAGACTCCATCTTGGATGAGCGTATGGTGGGGATTCTCCGGCGGCGCTACGGCATCCCGGAGGAATACAACCTCCTGGCCGCTGAAGCGGGACAGCGGGCTTTTGACCCGGTTCCCAAGGGCTTTGCCCTGACCGCCGATGCCCTAGAGGCCGGCCTGCGCCTTCCCCTGCACCCAACCATCGTATCCTGCATCTCCTTGTGGCGTATTTCGCCTTCTCGATAACCCCAACTCTTGGCGGTATCTGTGGCTTTCCGGGGAATGCCACTCCGTCAACATCACCCCGACCCGCAACCTCTTCCTCTCCTGCTTCCGTCTTTTTAAGGGGTCGGGGGGATACTTCCTGGCCGCCCGGACAGGGTTCCGGGTTAGTGGCGCCCCCACCAATAACAAAGGGTGGAAGAGGCGCTTCTTTTTTGTCCAGTGCCAGAAGGACTGGGGTTTTGGGGTTCGGTGGTCGTCTAGGACCATCGACAATGCTGCCCCAAAGCTCAATGCCGAGGAGCACGCTCATCTCGAGCGGTTGAGGGTAATCCTCCCTTCCTCGCAAGCCATCCGCAACATGTCGGAGAAGTGGCTTGTGGAGGCCGGACTAAGTCCGTGCTCTCGGGGTAGGCTGTTGTTGTCTCGCCTCATTTAGGCTTGCTGCCTTACTCTAGCTTCTAACACGTCTGTTGTTCTCTGCAGAGATGGTGAACCTGCGGTCCTTCCATGACTCGGGTGCTCCGAGGGGACCGTCTCCGCGCTCTCCGGCGGTCTCCAAGCGGGCGGGGGGTGGCTCCCCGCGCACCACCGAGGAGGGGCGCCCGAAGAAGAGGGCCAAGGCCAGGGCGTGGTGGACACGAGACGCCGCGTGGCTCGTGCCCCGGGGCGTCCGAACGACCGGGCGCCTCCGCTCCTGCCGAGAGTGCTGGTTCCAGCCAGGGGACAACCGGGAAGGGCCAGCGTCGTCCGGCCATGAAGGACCTGTGCCGGGTCACGTCGGGGAAGGATCAGCCGTTCCTTTCCCGAGTGATGGGGGAGGTCCCTTCGGCCGGGCGACCTCTCGTGGCCCGGTGGCATGATGCATGGGGGACAAGGTGTGGGTCGGGGGAGAGCCCTCGGCCAGCTACCTCCGGGGGGCGCTCCATCCCGACATGGCTCGGGATCTGTTAGGGGTATTAAGTATGACGAGACACCTGGTCTTCGGTCGTACACCCGGATGACGTCATCGCCCCTCCTGCGCTCCATTACGCCCACGACGTGACCGCCCGACGTCGCTTCTCCTCAGCATCGCCCCAACTACCCGCCAAGCTGACCACGGCACCGACCTGCAGGCTCAGGCCCGTACGCCACCTGCAGACAGTCGGAAGCATGCCCTCCGTCCGACCTATTTAACCCGAACAGGTAAGACAGGAGGGAGGATCTCTGATCTCTCTTGAGGACCCTTTCTTTTCCTGAACACTTCGAGAGGTGAGTAGACTCGAACACCCCCGCAACTCTCTCTGGGGAACTCCGGCCGGCGGGCCAGCACTGACTTGGGCGTCGGGGGGGTCGGGCGGAGCATCCGACCCGCCCTGCTGCAGGTCGTTCGATGTCCGGAGCGTGCCGCCGCTTCGAGGAGTCGGTCGGGAGGCGAGGCGAGCCATCGACGGGCCCGAACCGTGCATCGAGACGACCCCGGTTTTTGATTCAGCCGAGCGCCCGGGGTCACGGTAAAAGTTGTTTCCCTAACAGATTGGCGCTAGAAGGAGGGCCACTGCCCGAAGGACTACCGCTCCGCCCTCAACGACACATGGGCGAAAGGTCGTTTTGGCACCTCGGCGGAGGTCCCGCAGGACCTCCGAACCCGGAGGGACGATCTGCCGCAACTATAGATCGCCATCGAATATATTTAGCGACGCTGGCTCTACCCGCCAAGTCGGGTTCCACCGCTTCCCCACCGCCACGGTGGAGGCTTTTCAGACCTTTCCCAACAGGTCCGACTCGCAAGTATCGCCAGCCGCCCTCCTCGCTACTCCAGGAGGCGGCAGAGCCGACCCTCCAAGGGCCGGAACCTCTTCCCCGGCATCATGAGGCGATACCGCCGGTACCATCTTCTCCAGCCTCCCGTCGGGTTCAGGACAGAACCCGGGCTCTTGAAAACCTGGACGTCCCGCCTGAACTCGAGGCGGTGTCTTCGCACTCGACGGACCTATTTCGCTCAGATCCGGTCCATCGCACGCGCCGGAGGAGGTGCAAAGGGACGCCCGCAAGTCCAAAGAAGAGCAGAGGGAAGTGCCCCACCGAGTCCCTGTCGCCGACATACGGAATACCCAAAGGCCCTTGAACTTCCGCCTCCTCCATCGACCTTTATGATGGAGTCGGTGATCCCCGATCACGCCGCCGCCTTCCGGCTCAAATGGCCCTATATGGAACTTCGACGCCTTGATGCGTGCGTATGCCTCACCACGTTGAAAGGATCCACCCGTACATGGTACAGTACCTTAAAAAGCGGGTCGGTAACATCCTTTGAACAGCTCGCCAAGGACTTCGAGCTACGCTTCTTGGCATTTGCGCGACCAAAGCCTTCTGTCACGCTCCTCCTGGGTTTGAAGCAAAAAGAGGACGAACCCCTCTCCCACTTCGTGCGAAGGTTCACCACGGAGGTACGGGAGCTATCGGATGCTCACCCATCGTTATTGGTGCAGGCATTCATGATGGGGCTGCGACCGTCGAGGTTCTGCTGGTCCTTGGTGGAGCGACCCCCCGCGTCTATCGTGGAAATGTTTCAGCGGGCGAGCCAATACGTGGCGGCCGAGTCCTGGATGTCGGGGAGGAAGGAAGAACGACCGAGGGGGCCTCCTAATCCATCCCGATCGGGAACGACAACTAGGCGGGAGGCCCCACACCAAGGGCGCCGCATGGGCCACCCCGACCCATACGCGCCCGAGCCGCCACCTCCCTTGAAGGCGTCTCGGACGCAAATATTCCTCCAGATAAAGGAGCGGGGAATGCCTGTGCCGCCTGCATGAAGGGCCGGGCGATACCGGGCCGATAGCATCGGTATTGCCGCTTCCATCGCAAAACGGACACGACACGGAGCAATGCTACGAAATAAGCGACAAATTGAAGAGCCGATCCAAGAGGTCACCTCGATCAATACCTCTAGCATCCGCGGCACCATCCTCGCGCCCAAGGCCTCTGGCCGAGCAACACATCGACGTGATCACCGGGGACCACCGGAGGACATAGCGCCGGGTCGAAGGGCTTACGCCGAGCCGCTATGCGACCGGGAATATCACCTCCTCCGAGCCGAGATCACATTCCCCTTAGGGGATATGGGAGCAACAGAGCATGACGATGCGTGGTGGTCTCGCCCGAATTGCCAACGCACAGTCCGGCGATTATGGTCGACATCGGCAGCTACCGACATCCTCTACTTCGAGGCCTTTCGGGTTGGGGTTGCCGGCGAAGCCACAAGCCTTTACACTCGGCGCCACCGGCTTCACCGGCGACTCGATCTCGCCATGGGTGCGGTAACCTACCATTGACCTCGGGATTCCAAGGCCAAAACTCACTGGTAACTTTTCCGTGGTCGACCTTCCATCGTGCACAACGCCATCCTCGGGCCGACCCACCCTCAACAGTGCTAAGGGCCGTTTCCACATACCACCGGACGCGAAGTTCCCCACCACGGAGTCGGGAGGTTCGGGAGATCCTCGAGTCCAGTGACGGTGTTACTTGACGGCGACTCTCCCGGTAAGAGGAAAAGGCCGAACCGCTCGAAGACCCACGCGGACGCAGCGCCCGACCGAGCATCCCGAGCCGACAAACCCGGCGTTAATATCCCGCACAAGATGACCGCCCCGATCGGATACCGGATTGGCCCGACTGGGTGATCAAGAGCGGGCGCAGCTCATCGCCTCCTCCAGAAAGCATGTTCTTCACCGATACCGCCGACCTCTCGGGAATCGACCCCGAAGTCTCCCAACACCATCTACACATCTCCGATCGCCTCACGGCGGTGAGACAGAGACCTCGCCCTCGAGCGCCAACAAGTCAAAAGGAAGTCGACAGTGCTCTTGGCGCCGACTTCATTGAGGAAGTCCGCACTCGTGGTCAGCCCAATGTAGTCCTCGCCAAGAAGCCTAATGGAAGCTGGAGGATGTGTGTTGACTACACCGATCTAAATCGTGCTTGCCCGAAGGATTGCTTCCCCCTACCTAGGATCGACCAACTGGTCGACTCAACCGCTGGGTACGCCCGCTTCTCCTTCATGGACGCCTACTCCTAAGCATAACCAGATCCGGATGGCCCCGAGGATCGGGCAACATACAGCCTTCCACACACCCCAAGGAGCCTACTTCTACAAAGTTATGCCATTCGGGTTAAAGAATGCAGCGCCACCTACCAAAGGATGGTGAATCAAGGTGTTCGCCCGGCAAATAGGGCGAAACATGGAGGTATACGTGACGATATGATCGTGAAAAGTCGCACAGGGGCTGCACACTCGACGACTTGCGGAAACCTTCTACGCCGAGAAGACACGGATGCGCCTTAATCCGGCCAAGTGCGCCTTCGGCGTGACATCGGGCAAGTTCCTCGGGTTCATCATACACGAGAGAGGAATTGATGCCAACCCCGAGAAGATCCGAGCTCTCACCGACATGAGATCTCCGAGCACAGTTAAGGAGCTTCAATGCCTTAACGGAAGGATAGCGGCTCTGTCCCGGTTTCTGTCCGGCGGAGATAAGTGCCTTCCTTTCTTCCGAGTCCTCAAAGACCCAAGAACTTCCAATGGACGGCAGAGTGCAGGAAGCCTTCGCAGTTCGGCAAGCACTTATCCGAGCTACCCCGACTTTACCTCTGTCCGCGCTAAAAACTTACCCTCTACCGCGGCATCTCAAAGATGCAGTGAGCTCGGTGCTTGTGAAAGAAGCACCCGATGCGCAACACCCGATTTACTACACCACCCACGTGTGCGGCCGAGCAGCGCTACCCTCCCATTGAAAGGTCGGGCATTGGCACTCATTCTAGCGGCTCGGAAGCTACGCCCCTACTTCCAAGCCCATACGATTGAGGTATTGACCGACCAACCCCGCGCCAAGTTCTTTCTAAGTTTGACGAGCAGGTATGCCTCCTAAAGTGGTCGGTGGAGCTATCCGAGTTCGACCTCTGCTACAAACCGAGAACAGCCATCAAGGCCCAGGCCTTGGCCGATTTCATCTCGGAGTTGACACCACCGGAAGCAGAGAGCGTTGAACAAATCCACCGAGACTGGATGCTGCACGTGGACGGGTCCTCCGGCTCAGGAGCCGCGCGACTCATTCTCGAGGACCCGACGGACACGCCGAGCGCCTCCTCTCCGCTTTCGAGGCCACAAACAATGAGGCCGAATACGAGGCGCTGGCGTGCCTCCGCTTACGGCCGAGATGCAACTAGGAGCAATCCACATTCTCACGATCCCAACTTGTGGCCGAACAAGTTGGTGGAGAGTATCGCGCGGGACTCGACCATGTCCAGATACCGACCGAGGTAAAAGCCCAAACTTCTAACTTTCCCGCTTCACTGGCCCAGTGGTGCCCAGTCCCGCAACGAGCGCGGACCAGCTCGCGAAATTGGCCTCGAGCCGATCCGGCAGGAACATCCCGAGGTCGAAGAGTCGACACACCTGGCCGGTGGCCATCATGGAGATCGGGGACCGGAGTCCCGACCACCCCACCTCGTGGATTCGGGAAATCTTGAAGTACAAGCGAGGATCACGCGGCGGATGAGGTCAAGGCACGGCGGCTCGCGAACCAGGCGTGGTGCTGCGAGATTGGCGGCCAGGCTCTACAAAGGTCGTTCTCCCACCCCTACTCGATGCTTAGATCCCGATGGCGGAAGTGATTCTCGCCGAGGTCCAGCGGGACTTGTGGGAGCACATGGCGGCGAACTTTGGCCTTCAAAATCTGCGCGGGGGCTGTGCGGCCTCGCTGCCAAGGCGCCAAGGCTTTCGTGCGGCGGTGCGACACTGCGGCGCCGGGCCGCGCCCGCGGCTCCTGCGGTCGCTCGCCTCCATGGATTGCGCTGGCCCTTCGCTCAATGGGAATGGACCTCTTGGGGCCGTTCCCGGCGTCCGGCGGCGGAGACATATCATCGTGAGATAGATTATTTCACCAAGTGGGTGGAAGCGAGCCACGGCAACCATTCTGGCCGAGCAGGTGAGCGATTCGTATGGAAGAACATCGTGACCGGTCGATGCGCCCAGCGTTATCATCGCGATAAGCGGAACCCGGTCGCCCGGCACCGGTTCTCGGAGTTGCGCGACTTATCACATCGATTGAGGTTTGCTCGGTGGCCCACCCGGACCAACGGGCTCGGCTGAGGTGACCAACGATCTATCTGGATGGACTTAGGAAAAGGACTTTGGAAGCCCGATCGAGTGGTCGGCGAGCTCCGAACATCCTATGGTCTCTGCGGACTACCCGAAGGCGGCAGGCGAGTCCCCTACGACCTTGCATTGGCGTGGAAGCGGTCCTACCGGCCGAGTTGGTCATCCCAACATTCCGGTGGAGAACTATGAGGAATCCACTGCCCAGTGGAGTTCGGCTGGCCTAGACCTGCTAGAAGAACGCAGGCCAACGCGCACGAAAAATGTTGGCGCATAACAGAGTGTTGCCAGGAGTTACAACAAGAAGGTGCGCCGACTTCTCGGGATGGGCGACTTAGTCCTACGCAAGGCGAAGTAAGCGACCCGCCACTCAAGGCAAGCTTGCACCTAAGTGGGAAGGCCCTACCGAGTAATCAAAGTAGTCCGACCGAACGCTCCGCCGCGACTATGACTGGGCAGCAGCCTCGAGGACTTGGAACGCCCAAAACCTTAAGAAATATTTTGTTTAAGGACAAAACGGAAGTAAGTCAACACCAGCACTCGTGCCATTGGAAAGAAGTCAAGATTGTATTAAGAAGGCAAATTTGTATTACCAAAAGGTTTGATTACAAATGGGCCCCTAGTGGGGAAAGAAGGTATTACAAAAGCAAGGGAAGCCTCCAAAAGAAGAAAAGAGGTCTTCGTGCCGCAGCCTTCGGAAGGCCGTCGCCGAAGCGGAACCTCGCTGTGCATGTCGACCCATGATCTTCGGGCATGAGACGGCGAAGGTTCTCTCGACCATCGAGCTCGGAGGACATGCTCGAACCGGGCCAGTGGCAACCTTGTACCCATACTCAGACGATACCCGCCCGTCCGGTCCAGTGCCGAGGAGGAAGCCCTCCGACTTCTTGTAAGCGCCGATCGCCTCGGCCCTTCTCCGGCCGACTCCTTCCGCCGCGGCAAGGGGCTTCGCGGCCGCGGCTCGCCGACTCTCGAGGTCAGCTTGGCGGCCAATTCCGAAGCCTCCTTCATCCGGAGGCGGTTCTCCAGCTTCTCCTTCCGAAGGAGCTTCTGTAGTCCGGCCTCCGTCGCCGAGGCGGCCTCGAGCTCGGCGGTCAGACGCGCAACTTCCGCGCCCATGTCCGCCGCCCGTTGCTCGGCGGCAGCAACCGCCTCGGGTCCCGACCCCGCTCGGGCTTCCTCGAGCTGGCGGCGCAACTCCAAGTTGCGCTCGCCCAGGCCGTGCACCAATCGACCGGAGTCGTGCACCCGGTCGATTAGGGCCGTGGTGTAGTGGAGATTCTGCACAAAGAGAAAGGAGGCTGAAAGTAATGAACAGTGCTCAGCTAAGAAGATACACGCAAGACAGTGCTTACCCACAACACCGACTTGGCTGACTTTGCGATCAGCGCTTCCGAGGGGAGCGTGTATAGATCCCGAGCCATGTCGGGATGGAGCGCCCCCCGGAGGTAGCTGGCCGAGGGCTCTCCCGACTCCACACCTTGTCCCCGGGACGTACCATGCCACCGGGCCACGAGAGGTCGCCAGCGCCCCGAAGGGACCTCCCGCATCACTCGGGAAAGGAACGACTGATCCTCCCCCGACGTGACCCGGCACAGGTCCTACATGGCCGGAGGACGCTGGCCCTTCCCCGTCCTCGGCCGGACCAGCACTCGGCAGAGCGGAGGCGCCGGCCGTTCGGACGCCCGGCGGCACAGCCACGGGCGCCTCTGTGTCCACCACGCCCTTGGCCTTGGCCTCTTCTTCGGCGCCTCCTGGTGCGCGGAGCCACCCCGCCCGCTTGAGACCGCCGGAGAGCGCGAGACGGTCCCCTGAGCACCCGAGTCATGGAAGGACCGCAGGTTCACCATCTCGCAGAGAACAACAGATGTGTCGGTTAGAGTAAGGCAGCAAGCCTAAATGAGGCGAGACAACAACGGCCTACTCCCGAGAGCACGGACTTAGTCCGCCTCCACAAGCCACTTCTCCGACATGTTGCGGATGGCTTTGCGAGGAAGGGAGGATTACCTCAACCGCCGAGATGAGCGCGCCTCGCATCGAAGCCGGCAGCATTGTCGATGGTCCTAGACGACCACCGAACCCCAAAACCCCGCCATTCGGCACCGACAAAAAAGAAGCGCCTCTTCCACCCTTTGTTATTGGTGGGGGCGCCACTAACCCGGAACCCTGTCCGGGCGGCCAGGAAGTATCCCCCCGACCCCTTAAAAAGACGGAAGCAGGAGAGGAAGAGGTTGCGGGTCGGGGCGATGTTGGCGTAGTGGCATTCCCCCAGGAAAGCCACCAGATACCGCCAAGAGTTGGGGGTTATCTGAGAAGGCGAAATACGCCACAGGGAGATGCAGGATAATGGCGATTGGGTGCAGGGAAGGCGAGGCCGGCCTCTAGGGCATCGCGGTCAGGCAAAGCCCTTGGGAACCGGGTCAAAAGCCCGCTCCCGCTTCGCCGCCAGAGGTTGTATTCCTCCGGATGCCGTAGCGCCGGAGAATCCCCACCATACGCTCATCCAAGATGGAGTCTTGGTCGTGCGGCCACATTAAGGCCTCTAACGCACGCGCCGCTTCCGCATCTGAGGAAGGGCTGGAAGGAGGAGATGAAGGGAGAGCGGCGACGCGGGTTGTAACTGATGGGGAGGAGGAGGAAGAAGCAGAGAAAGAGGAAGTGGGAGGAAGACCCATTGCGCACTAACCTATGATGGAAGAAATCGGCTGGAAGAAGTTAAAAGGCACCGGAGCCAAGGGAGAAAACTCGAAGGAAGACGACAGGACAAGAGAGGAAAAACTCACGATAAAAGGGATAGAGTGTCGCGAGCTCCCTATTTATAGAAAGGGGGCTCGACCTTTCGCCTCCCGAGGCAGTGACAAAGATGACACCGCCACATCGCCCAATGGCATCGAAGCGCCGGCGCCATATTAATGAAGAGTCGACGTGTACACCCCCTGTAAGAAACTTACCCCGCACGCTGCCCTCGATTCCAAAGAACCGCACTATCGCGAGCCGTTTTTGAGCGCACGGCGGCGTTCGGTTTTCTAGGTCTTGAGCGCAGCCGACCATCGGCATTCGGGCCTTGAGCGCGGCTCGGCTCCATCCAACGCGGTTCGGCGATATTGGTCTTCTAGGTCTTGAGCGGCTCGACCATCGCATTCGGGCCTCGGCGCTCGCCACACACATCCAACGCGGTTCGCTATTCTCGTCTTCTAGGTCTTGAGCGCCGCCGACCACCGTATTCTGACCTTGAGCGTGGCTCGCCACATATCCCGAATGGCGGTTCGCTATTATGGTTTCTCGTGTCGCAGGCGTGACCTCGACCCTTGCACTAAAACGACGGGTCGAAGGTGAGGGCCTAGCGCGCTCAACCCCGACTTCGGACGTCCGCTGGCAACGGGAACCGGCGCTCTCGACTTTTTATCCCGAACGGCGGTTCGCTATTATGGTTTCTCGTGTCGGTGCGCGTGACCTCGACCCTTGCACTAAAACGACGGGTCAGAAGGTGGAGGGCCTAGCGCGCTCAACCCCGACTTCCGGACGTCCGCTGGCAACGGGAATCGGCGCTCTCGACTTCTTCATCCCGAACGACGGTTCGGCTATTATGGTTTCTCGTGTCGCAGGCGTGACCTCGACCGCACTAAAAACGACGGGTCGGTAAGCAGGGAGGGCCTAGCGCGCCTCAACCCCTGACTTCCGGACGTCCGCTTGGCAACGGGGAACCGGGCGTCTCCTCGACCCCCTTCATCCCGAACGGTAGTTCGGCTATTATGGTTTCTCGTGTCGCAGGCGTGACTCGACTTTGCACCAAAACGACGGGTCGGTAAGGTGAGGACCTAGCGCCTCAACCCCCGACTTCCGGACGCGGCTTGGCAACGGGAACCGCCTCTCGACTTTTTCCCGAACGGTGGTTCGGCTATTTTGGTTTTACAGGCCCTGAGCGGCAGCTCGGCCACACACATCCCGAACGGCAGTTCGGCTATTCTGGTTTTACAGGCCCTGAGCGGCAGCTCGGCCACACACATCCCGAACGGCAGTTCGGCTATTCTGGTTTTACAGGCCCTGAGCGGCAGCTCGGCCACACACATCCCGAACGGCAGTTCGGCTATTCTGGTTTTACAAGCCCTGAGCGGCAGCTCGGCCACACATATTCCGAACGGCAGTTCGGCTATCATGGTTTTCCAGGTCGTGTGCGTGACCTCGACCCCTAGTACCCAACGACGGCCTGAATGTGGACTTGACGCCGCCGCTTACCTCGAGCGGCTGCTCACCCATCGTTCAATGGGCCTAAGCGCGAGTCTCAACCCCGACACGGACGTCGGCTTGGCAAACGGAAATCGGGCGTCTCCTCGACCCCATTTATCCCGAACAGCAGTTCGGTACATGGTCTTGAGCGACGGCTCGATCATCGGCATCCTAGGCCTAGAGCGGTGGCTCGGCCCTATATCCCGAACGACGGTTCGGTGACTATGGCTTTCTGGGTCTTGAGGTTCCTCGACCCCCTTTATCCCGAACGGCGGTTCGGTTACAGGATCTCGAGCTTCCTCGATCATCGGTTTTTCGGGTCTTGAGCGGCGCCTCGACCCCGTATCCTGCACAGGGATTCGGTCAATTATGACACGACACGGCAGAACCTCCGCCCGAGATCTCGGGCCGGCAACTGTGTTCTTCCGAGCAACACCCTCCAAATTGTCCCGCAGGAGTGGCTTTTGAGGGGGTAGTGTTAGGGTATTAAGTATGACGAGACACTGGTCTTCGGTCAGACACCGGATGACGCCATCGCCTCCCGCGCTCCATTACGCCACGACGTGACCGCCGACGCCGCTTCTCTCAAGACGCCCCAACTACCCGCCAAGTTGACCACGGCACCGACCGCGGGTCGGCCCGCACGCCACCGTAGATGGGCTGAAGCATGCCCTCCGTCCGACCTATTTAACCCGAACAGGTAAGACAGGAGGGAGGATCTCTGATCTCTCTTGAGGACCCTTTCTTTTCCTGAACACTCCGAGAGGTGAGTAGACTCGAACACCCCCGCAACTCTCTGGGAACTCCACGGCGGGCCAAGGCCGACTTAAGGCGTCGGAGGGTGGGGCGGAGCATCCGACCCGCTTGCCGCAGTCTCGCTTCGACGTCCGGAGCGTGCCGCCGCCTTTCGGAGGAGTCGGTCGGGAGGCGGGAGCAGGAGCCATCGACGGGCCCGAACCGTACCGAGACGACCCCCCGGTTTCCGGATTCAGCGCCGAGCGCCCCGGGGTCACGGTAAAAAGTTGTTTTCCCCTAACAGGATCTATACACGCTCCCCTCGGAAGTGCTGATCGCAAAGTCAGCCAAGTCGGTGTTGTGGGTAAGCACTGTCTTGCGTGTATCTTCTTAGCTGAGCACTGTTCATTACTTTCAGCCTCCTTTCTCTTTGTGCAGAATCTCCACTACACCACGGCCCTAATCGACCGGGTGCACGACTCCGGTCGATTGGTGCACAGCCTGGGCGAGCGCAACTTGGAGTTGCGCCGCCAGCTCGAGGAAGCCCGAGCGGGGTCGGGACCCGAGGCGTTGCCGCCGAGCAACGCGGCGGACATGGGCGAAGTTGCGCGCCCCGACCGCCGAGCTCGAGGCCGCCGGCGACAGAGGCCGATCGCAGCTCCTTCGGAAGGAGAAGCGAGATCCGCCTCCGGATGAAGGAGGTTCGAATTGGCCGCCAAGCCGACCTCGAGGAGTCCGAGCCGACGGCCGCCAGGAAGCCCTTGCCGCGCGGAAGGGAGTCGGCCGAGAAGGACCGAGAGGCGCCGACGCCATACAGAAGTCGGAGGGCTTCCTCCTCGGCCTGGACCGGACGGGCCGAGTATCGTACGAGTACGGGTACAAGGTTGCCCTGGCCCGGTTCCGAGCCTGTCCTCCAGGCTCGATGGTCGAGGAGAACCCCTTCGCCTCATGCCCCGAGGATCAGGGGGTCGACATACCCGACGAGGTTCCCTTCGACGACAGCCTTCCCGAAGCTGCGGCCTGAAGACCTCTTTTCTTCTTTTTGGAGGGCTTTCCCTTGCTTTTGTATACCTCTTTCCCCACTAGGGGCCCATTTTGTAATCCAAACCTTTTGGTAATACAAGTTTGCCTTCTTAATACAATCTTCGACTTCTTTCCAATGGCCTGAGTCTGGTGTTGACTTACTTCCGTTTTTGTCCTTAAACAAAATATTTCTTAAGGTTTTGGACATTCCAAGTCCTCATAGTCGCGAGCCTAACGCTTCGGTCGGACTACTTTGATTACTCGGCAGGCCTTCCCACTTAGGTGCAAGCTTGCCCTTGAGTGAGCGGGGTCGCCATCGCCTTGCGTAGGACTAAGTCACCCATCCCGAGGGGTCGAGGGCACACCTTCTTGTTGTAACTCCGGGCAACACTCCGGTTGTACGCCAGCATTTTCACGTGCGCGTTGGCCCTACGTTCTTCTAGCAGATCTAGGCCAGCCCGAACTCCCTGGGCCGAGGTGGATTCCTCATAGTTCTCCACCCGGAATGTTGGGATGACCAACTCGGCTGGCAGGATTGCTTCCACGCCGAATGCAAGGTCAGAGGGGACTCGCCTGGCCGCCTTCGGTAGTCCGCAGAGACCATAGGATGTTCGGGAGCTCGCCGACCCACCGATCGGGCTTCCAAAGTCCTTTTCCTAAGTCCATCCAGTGATAGATCGGTTGGTCACCTCACGAGCCCGTTGGTCCGGGGTGGGCCACCGAGCTAAACCTCAATCGATGTGATAAGTCGCGCAGAACTCCGAGAACCGGTGCCGGGCGACCGGGTTCCGTATCGCGATGATAACGTTGGGCGACCGAATCGGGTCACGATGTTCTTCCATACGAACCGCTCACCCGCTCGGCCGTAATGGTTGCTGTGGGCTCGGCTTCCACCCACTTGGTGAAATAATCTATCCCCACGATGATATGTCTCCGCCGCCGGACGGGGAACGGCCCCAAGAGGTCCATTCCCATTGAGCGAAGGGCCGCGCAATCCATGGAGGCGAGCGACCGCAGGAGCGGGCGCGGGCCCGGCGCCGCAAGTGTCGCACCGGCACGAAGGCCTTGGCGCCTCGGCAGCGAGGCGAGTGGCCCTGGCGCAGTATTTTGAAGGCCAAAGTTCGGCCGCCCATGTGCTCCCCACAAGTCCCGCCGTGGACCTCGGCGAGAATTACTTCCGCCTCATCGGGGTCTAAGCATCGTAGTAGGGGGTGGGAGAACGATCTTTTGTAGAGCCGGTCACCAATTTCGCAGTACCACGCCTGGGTTCGGCGGAGCCGCCGTGCCTTGACCTCATCGGGCAGTGATCCTCGCTTGTACTTCAAGATTCCCGAATCCACGTAAGTGGGGTGGTCGACTCGGGTCCCCGATCTCCATGATGGCCACCGACCGGTGTGTCACTCTTCGACCTCGGATGTTCTGGTCGGCCCCGAGGCCAATTTCGCGAGCTGGTCCGCCCGCTGCTCGGGACCCGCACCCCGACAGAGTGAAGCGGGGAAAGTTAGAAGTTTGGGCTTTTACCTCGGTCAGGTATCTGGACATGGTCGAGTCCCGCGCCCGATACTCTCCACCAACTTGTTCGGCCACAAGCTGGGAGTCCGTGAGAATGTGGATTGCTCCTAGTTGCATCTCGGCCGCCAAACGGAGGCCTGCCAACAGCGCCTCGTATTCGGCCTCATTGTTTGTGGCCGCGAAACCGGCGCGAGGGAACGCCAAAGCGTGTCCGCTGGGTCCTCCGTAATGAGTCCGCCGGCTCCCCTCGAGCCGGAGGACCTGGCCCACGTGCAAAGATCCAGCCTCGGTGGATTTGTTCAACGCTCGCTCCGGTGGTGTCAACTCCGAGATGAAATCGCCAAGGCCCGGGCCTTGATGGTCGTTCTCGGTTTGTAGCAGGTCGAACTCGGATAGCTCCACCGACCACTTTAGGAGACGCCCGCCACGTCAAACTTAGAAAGAACTTGACGCAGGGGTTGGTCGGTCAATACCTCAATCGTATGGGCTTGGAAGTAGGGGCGTAGCTTCCGAGCCGCTAGAATGAGTGCCAATGCCAGCCTTTCAATGGGAGGGTAGCGCTGCTCCGGCCCACGCAAAGACGTGGTCGATGTAGTAAATCGGGTGTTGCGACGGTGCTTCTTTTACAAGCACCGAGCTCACCGCATCTTTGAGATGCCGCCAGTAGAGGTAAGTTTTTCCGCGCAGACACCGAGGTAAGTCGGGTAGCTCGGATAAGTGCCGCCTGTGCTCGAAGGCTTCCTCGCACTCGCCGTCCCATTGGAAGTTCTTCGGGTTTTTGAGGACTCGGAAGAAAGGAAGGCACTTATCTCCGACCGATAAACCGACAGAGCCGCTATCCTTCCGTTAAGGCATTGAAGCTCCTTAAGCGTGCTCGAGATCTCATGTCGGTGAGAGCTCGGATCTTCTCGGGGTTGGCATCAATTCCTCTCTCGTGTATGATGAACCCGAGGAACTTGCCCGATGTCACGCCGAAGACGCACTTGGCCGGATTAAGGCGCATCCCGTGTCTTCTCGGGCCAGAGAAGGTTTCCGCAAGTCGCCGAGGTGTGCAGCCTGTGCGATTTTTCACGATCATATCGTCCAACGTATACCTCCATGTTTCGCCCTATTTGCCGGCGAACACCTTGTTCACCATCCTTTGGTAGGTGGCGCCGCATTCTTTAACCCGAATGGCATAACTTTGTAGAAGTAGGCTCCTTGGGGTGTGTGGAAGGTCAGATGTTGCCGATCCTCGGGGCCATCCGGATCTTGTAACCGAGTAGGCGCCCATGAAGGAGAAGCGGCGCATTCTCAGCGGCTGAGTCGACACTGGTCGATCCTAGGTAGGGGAAGCAATCCTTCGGGCGGCACGATTTAGATCGGTGTAGTCAACACACATCCTCCGGCTTCCATTAGGCTTCTGACGAGGACTACATTGGACAGCCATCGAGGGTACCGGACTTCCTCAATGAAGTCTCGACGCCAAGAGCTGTCGACTTCCTTTTTGCACAGCTTGTTGGCGCCGAGGGATCGAGGCCGGGTCTCTGCCTCACCGAGCGCGTCGGGAGATGTGTAGATGGTGTTGGGAGACTTCGGGTCGATTCGAGAGGTCAGAATCGCCCGTGAGAAGACATCTGTGCTTTCTCGGAGGAGGCTGATGAGCCGCGCCGCTCTTGATCACCTGTGTCCGGCCAATCCCGACCGTCCGATCGGGACGGTCATCTTGCAGCGATATTAATCGCCGGTTTGTCGGCTCGGGATGCTCGGTCGCGCTGCGTCGCGTGGGTCTTCGAGGGGCGACCCGGCCTTTTCCTCTTACCGTGGAGGTCGCCGCCAGTAACACCGTCGACTTCGAGGATCTCCCGAACCTCCCGACCCGGCTACCGGTGGGGAACTTCGTCCGGTGGTATGTGGACGAACGGCCCTTAGCTCGCTGAGGGTGGGTCGGCCCAGGATGGCGTTGTACGCAGAGGAAGGTCGACCACCGTAAAAGTTACCAGCAGAGTTTTGGCCTCGGGGAATCCCGAGGGTCACCGGTAGGGTTACCGCACCGCTGGCGAGATCGAGTCGCCATGAAGCCGGTGAGCGCCGAGTGTAAAGGCTTCGTGGCTTCCTTCGCAACCCCAACTTCGTAAAGGCCTCGGCGTAGAGGATGTCGGCCGAGCCGCCGTTGTCACCATAATCCTTCGGACCGCGGCGCTTGGCAATTCGGGCCGAGACCACCACAAGATCGTCATGCTCACATTCCCATATCCCCGAGGGGAATGTGATCTCCGCCGGAGGGAGGGTGATATTCCCGGCCGCAACGGCCGCGTAAGCCCTTCGACCCGGCGCTATGTCCTCCAAATGGCGGGTCCCCTGATCACGTCCGATGTGTTGCTCGACCGGCCTTCGGGCGCAGGATGGTGCCCGCGATGCCGGAGGTATTGATCGAGGTGACCTCTTGGATCAGCTCTTCAATTTGTCGCTTACTCGTAGCATTGCTCCGTGTCATGTCGTGTTTTGCGATGGGCGGCAATACCAGGTGCTATCGGCCGGTATCGGCCCTTCATGCAGAGGCGGCACGAGCATTCCCGCTCCTTTATGCGGAGGAATATTTGCGTCAGAGGCGCCTTGAGGGAGGTGGCGGCTCGGGCGCGTATGGGTCGGGGTGGCCCATGCGGCGCCCTTGGTGTGAGGGCCTCCCGCCTGGTTGTCGTTCCGATCGGGATGGATTAGGAGGCCCCCTCGGTCGTTCTTCCTTCCTCCCGACATCCGGGACTCGGCGCCCGCGTATTGGCTCGCCTGAAACATTTCGCGATAGGCGCGAAGTCGCTCCACCAGGACCAGCGAGAACCTCGGCGGTGAGCCCCATCATGAATGCTGCACCGATAACGATGGGTGAGCATCCAGGTAACTCCCGTACCTCGTGGTGAACCTTCGCACGAAGTGGGAGAGGGGTTCGTCCTCCTTTTGCTTCAAACCCGGGAGGAAGCGCGACATAAGGCTTTGGTCGCGCAAATGCCAAAAGCGTGGCTCGAAGTCCTTGGCGAAAGGTGTTCAAAGGATGTTACCGACCCGCTTTTTAAGGTCTTGTACCATGTATGCGGGCGGATCCTTTCAGCGTGGTAGAGGCATACGCACATCAAAGGCGTCAGAAGTTCCATATAGGGCCATTTGAGCACGGAAAGGCGGCGGCGTGATCGGTGGATCGACTCCATCATAAAGGTCGATGGAGGGAGGCGGAAGTTCAAGAGCCTTTGGGTATTCCGTATGTCATTGTGGCGACGGGGACTCCCAGTGGGGCACTTCCCTCTGCTCTTCTTTGGACTTGCGGGCGTCCCTTTGCACCTCCTCCGGGCCGTGCGATGGACCGGATCGAGCGAAATAGGTCGTCGAGTGCGAAGACACCGCCTCGAGTTGAGGCGGGGCGTCCAGTTTTCAGAGCCGGGTTCCGTCTGAACCGGCGGGAGGCTGGAGAAGATGGTGCCGTGGTATCGCCTCATGATCTTGGGAAGAGGTTCCGGCCCTTGGAGGGTCGGCTCTGCCGCCTCTGGAGTAAGCGAGGGAGGGCGGCTGGGCGATGCGGTCGGACACATTGGAAAGGTCTGAAAAGCCTCCACCGTGGACGGTGGGGAAAGCAGTGGAACCCGACTTGGCGGGTAGAGCCGGCGTCGCTAAATATATTCGATGGCGATCTATAGTTGCGGCGAGGATCGTCCCTCGGGGTTGAGTGCGGGACCTCGTAGAGTGCGGCCGGAAAGCGACCTTTCGTCCATGTGTGGGTTAAGGCGGGCGGTAGTCGCCGATAAGTGGCCCTCCTTCTAGCGCCAAATCTGTTGAAAACAACTTTTCAGTGACCCGGCGCTGCGCTGAATCCGAAGCAGGGGGTCGTCTCGATGCAGTTCGGGCGTTGATGGCTCCTGCTCCGCCTCCCGGACTCCTCCGAAGCGGCACGCTCGGGCGTCGAAGCGAGACTGCGACAAAGCGGGTCGGATGCTCGCCAAACCCCTCAGCGCCAATCGATCTTGGCAGCCGTCGGGAGTTCCCAGAGAGAGTTGCGGGGTGTTGAGTCTACTCACCTCTCGGAGTGTTCGGGAAAAGAAAGGGTCCTCAAGAGAGATCAGATCCTCCCTCTGTCTTACATTGGGTTAAATAGGTCGGACGGAGGGCATGCTTGTCTGCGGTGGCGTCACGGGCACGACCCGCAGGTCGGTGCCGTGGTCAACTTGGCGGGTAGTTGGGGCGATGCTGAGGAGAAGCGACGTCGGGCGGTCACGTCGTGGGCGTAATGGAGCGCAGGAGGAGCGATGACGTCATCCGGGTGTACGACCGAAGATCAGGTGTCTCGTCATACTTAATACCCCTAACAATAGGAAACTAACAATGGTATAAATGGAAAAAGCTTTAGTTTTTGAAGGGATATATAATTAGAGAATACGTGTGAAATTTTTGCATAATTGGCTTAATATATTATTTTTCTAAATGTCTTGTTATACATTAGAGTGCAATTGTATGAAGTAACAACGATTGGATTAATGATCTCATAAAAGTAAAAAAAAAGTTCAACAAATAGGTCTATTGTAATTAATGAGAATGCTAACACTCTTTCTCTATATATCACTTATGTTCTTATTTTCTCTATCATTTAATGCCAATTTAGTCGTATCACTTAATCTTCTGTATAAGAACACGACATTGCTTTACCTCACGTGTATGGAATCATTAATGTGCATTTTAAATGTGTTCGAAAAGCACCCAGATGACCTCCTCACCCTCGCGAATCCTGACGCCTCTTGTTCTTCCAACAGTGCTTGGCAGAGCCCCAGAGAGCTCAATATGGTGGTGGTATGGTCCGCAATCCAGAATTCAACGATGGCCTGAAAGGATGGTCGGTGTTCGGCTTTGGCCAGATAGCAGAGAGGACATCCGACACAGGTAACAGGTTCTTGGCTACTGACCGGAGAAGCTTGTCACATCAAAGCATGTCTCAGAAGGTCTATCTGCAGCGGGGGATGCTCTACACCTTCTCAGGTATTGTCATGACGATGCCTGCAAGAACCGATTACGTTACTGCTCGGCGATGACGTTCCTCGTCTTGTTTAAGCCTGGTTGCAGGTCGACCAAGGAAACACCACCGTCACGGCCATCTTCGAGACGGCTAAGGATGGCTTGGTCCCCGTCGGAGCGGTTGAAGCCCGGTCGGGGTGTTGGTCGATGCTCAAAGGTGGCCTGACTGCCAAATCCTCTGGCCCAGCTGAGTTCTTCTTCGAGGTGAGTTCGACGTCACTCTTCAGCTCACTACACACGGTTTAATTTCTTCGATCTCAATGTCTGGTGGCTGCAGAGCAAGAACACAAGCGTGGAGATATGGGTGGACAGTGTGTCGCTGCAACCGTTCACCGAGGATCAATGGCGAGCTCACCAAGCGGAGAGCATCAACAAGGCAAGAGATCAGACCGAGCTTCCGGTGTGCACATCGACGCTGTTCGAGTGAAAGCCACAATGAAACAAGATGTTACTTTCGTGCAGGTCCGCAAGAAGACTGTTGCAATCCAAGCCGTGGATGCCAATGGCCACGCCCTGCCCGGTGCATCAGTCTCGATTCAGCAGAAGAGGTCCGGCTTCCCCTTGGGTTGCGCCATCGCCAGCACCATCCTCCAGAACAAGGCATACCAGAGCTGGTTCACCTCCCGCTTCACCGTCACCACCTTCGAGAACGAGTTGAAGTGGCCCTCGAACGAGCCGGAGGAGGGCAAGGTGCAGTACGCCGACGCGGACGCCATGCTCGCGTTCGCGAAGCAGCACGGGATCGCCGTCAGAGGCCACAACGTGGTCATGGACATCCCTGAAGCCGTGCAGAGCTGGGTGCAGTCGCTCCCCACGCGGCAACTCCGGAAGGCAGTGAACAGGAGGTTCAACTCCGTGATGCCGAGATACCGAGGTAAGGTCATCTCTTGGGACGTCGTCAACGAGAACCTCCACTACTCCTACTATGAGGACAAGCTCGGCGAGAACGCGTCGTCCATCTTCTACCAGCAGGCGCACCGGCTCGACCCCAACGCGCTCATATTCCTCAACGACTTTAACACACTGGAGGCGTCCGTAGACGAGAAAGCAACTCCGGAAAAGTACCTCCAGAGGCTGCAGCAGATCCGGTCGTTTGGAAATCTTCCGCGGATGGCGATCGGGCTTGAGAGCCACTTCACGACCCCCGACATATCTTACATGAGATCTGCTCTCGATAAGCTTGCCGGAGCTAACGTTCCCATCTGGCTCACAGAACTGGACGTTGCTAACTCAAACGAGGTACTGTAACTGTTCTGCCATTGACATCTTCTCCTTGAGTCCACGATCTGACATCTGAAGTGAACAAGCAGTCGAAGTATTTGGAGGACATACTGCGGGAGGCATACTCGCATCCAGCCGTGCAGGGGATTGTGATCTGGGGAGCTTGGCGTCCACAGGGATGCTGGAGAATGTGCTTGACAGACAACAACTTCAAGAACCTGCCGGTCGGGGATGTGGTTGACAAGCTGATTTTTGAGTGGAAATCTGATAACCTGGCTGCGACAACTGATGCTGATGGTCTGCACAGGGCCGAGCTCTTCCATGGCGAGTACAAGATAACAATAAGCCACCCTTCGAGCAACTCATCATCATCGGTGCGGAGCTTGACAGTGGACTCATCTACACAGAACAACAATGTACTCACGGTGACGGTCTAAGCAACTCAATCTGGTAATCACAAGGGCAGATTTCGGTAGGTCCTGTTCTTCTATGGTTCTCTTGTTTCTTAGAAACAGGACGTCGCCGATGCCTCGTAATGGTTAGATATTACGAGGGAGAAACCTAAAAAGTTTCTTCTTTTGACTCTCACAGGATGCTTATTGACTGAGTTGAATATTTAATAATCAGCTCTAATCAATTTTTCTTTTCATCTAATGATTGATTCAATGCCACGATCATTTTGTTTGTTTCTTTTTCTTTACGATCATTTTTATGCATCCTAAAGAATGACATCTCTAAACCTCTTTAGAAAAAAGATCTTCGGCTCATTTTCAATAAACCAAACAATCTCATCGTCTTCCTCGTTACTAATTTTTATATTTCTTTAATTTATTTTTATTCTTTTAAACGATAAGTTTTATTTGTTGTTCGAAGCATGAAAATGAAGTCACAGTTTCAAAAGGAAAAACTATGATATATAAGAAAGTCAACTTTAGATAGATATTTTCCAAGATTTAGTTTCGCAAACCTCAACTTATTTAACAATTCAAATGTTGAAGAATCATAACTTACCATGCAATTTTAAAATCTAATATATTAATGGGATGGTAATTTACCGATTCATTTGTCTTACAATGAAGTTTCATATTTTTATCTTATAATTTTTACATCTAAGATATTAAGATAAAGGATATGATGACTTTGACTCTCACATAAATAGCTTGATGCTCTGATTCTTCCAATCTTCCTGCATCGTAGAGTGCACACAGGACTCTTAGGACTTACTCCATCGCACAACTATAAAGAGGAAGGAGATCATAGCCTTGAAAACCCACGGAGGAACATAGATTCCAAAGCAAGCCAGAAACTAACGAGTCCTAGGCAGCACCTTTTAGCAGAGGTAGAGAAGATAAGAATGAAAGAGGAGTTTGGCGGCTGTCAAAGTTCCAACCGATCACCAAAGGCAGCACTCCTTCCTTCTATCCTAAACCAAACAGCCCTAGGGAAGTCTTCAGCGGAGAAGAAGAGGAAGAGAAGAAAAGAAAGCTATCCGGCAGCAAAGCTGAGTCAGCCTCCATGGTGGCAGATCAACATAACTCTAGGACGGTCATTTGGCTGATGTGTCGGGCTAACGAGGCGTGCAATAAGACATGACAGACATATCAGATTACATAAATGTCAGATTCCCCTTATCATCTATTTCTCGTTATATTTGAGAGAAGATAGTACATAACATTATTCGATAGACCAATGTAACCACCTCTTTTGTTGCACACCTAGGTGCATTAGTCTCAAGCCACTTGAGAATACTTCATGGTCGGATTTCATCACGTATCATTGGATGATTCTTCATGATTGAGTTCGGATGCATCATGAGTAAGCAATACTTTATGGGCAGATCCAATCATGATGATGTTTCATGGTTGGATATTATTATGTCATAGTCAGAGAACACCTCGTAGACAAACTCAAAGGCATCATTGTCGGTTAATACTTAATGGTTGGGTTCGACCATATTATAGTCGAGAGACACTTCACAATTGGATTTTGTTATGTTATCATTAAATAATATTTTATGATTGAGTTTGACTACATTTTGATCAGGAATGCTTTCTAGTTATATTTGATCGTATCATTGTCAAACAATACTTCATAGTCTAATGGAGTAGTACATATTGCCTCATCTTTATACGAGCTATGCGTGAGGTTGGTTACTATCACTTCAATTTTTAAATTCACTAGTATAATCTATCACCATCATTACAATTCTTTTCAAGCATAACCATCACGAGTTATCTTATTTATGACATATAATGTGATTTGATTTAATTTTTCATTATTCTTGTTTATTATTTGACAGTTGATTTTCCGTAGACTAATTAAAAAATCATTAAAACAATCAATTCAACTATCAAGATCCGACAAGATTGTAATTTCGACCACCAATCTTAGTGGTCATTTTGTGGCTATTGTTAATCAAGAAAATGAAGGGTTTGATGCTTAAATTCAATTTTCATCGAAGAAAAAAAAATCCTTGATAACAAAATTCCCATTCAGTTATTAATCTAGAAAAATTCTACTAGAAAATTTTTAATATTATATGTGATTAATCTCCACCACATATTGATTGCCAAAATAGAAACATCGTGACGGTCTGTCATAATAATAATTACATTTGATTAGTGTATGTTCATCTCAGCTAAATAAACCTAATAATGTTAACTTTTAAATCTTGGAGTAATTGCATATTGGCACATACACGATATAAATCTTTTTATTCTAAGAAAATACTACACAAAGAAGTTCAAAAAATGTTACCGATGGATGATACGTTCATCCAAATCCTCGACTCAAACAACTAGAGATTGTGGTTGTTGCACCTTAAGTTTTAAGCTAGTAAATGCGATGTGATCCTATATTTATCCTTGACATGGACCAATTAACTTTGAAAAGATCAATAGCGGTTGTGTTCATAAAAAAACCAGATGAGATGTTTATCAAAATCCAAGATTTGGTTGAAACTTTTCGAATTCAGATGTGAATGTTTGAAAGTTGTGCAAACGTTTGAATTGTGAGATGACAATTCAAATAATAGTTTATAAGGAGACATAATTGGTAGGTAGAAAACATTAAAAACCTACGAAAAAATTTAAGGGAGATGTATTAATTATTTGTAGCACATCAACTACATATATATATATACATACATACATACTATAAAAAAATTATATAATTTTTATTGAAAACGAAATTCTACATAAAATTAATGAATACTATTGGGAGTTGTATCCAGAATGCCAAAATAGAAAATAATGAATTGATGATGATGATGATGATGACAGGTTTGTGTACATTTTCTATCCCAAACAGTGCAATGGCTAGAGTCCTATGCATTAGGTATACCCCTCAAGACTCATAGTTAGCATTCTATTTCATCTACTAATGGAATGTATCAGATACTCTAACTTGTTTTTGTTTTGCATTTTTCATCCTTCATGGCAAGCAACTTTTCTTTTTCATATCATGAGAAATACACTATTACTAAACTTGGCAATGAAAATTAAGGATCAAACTTACATACCCCCTAGTCATTATATAAAGTAGAATCTTGTGTTTTTTTTTACTATATTCTTTTAATTCCTACACTTATCTCCTCCTCCACCACCACTACCACCATCTCAACTAAATACTTGTTTTCACATGTGTGAAGAAGGATGAAGATTTCCTTGCTCAAATTCTTTCTTCTGTTTTTATTTGCTACAATATTCACAGGTATGTCATGAACTTTGATTGAGATAATATGTCAAATTGATGTAATAAAATGAGCAATTCTTCACACATCAATTGATTAAGATGAGAACGGTATGTAAAATATGATTTAGCCTGAAAGGAGAATATTCTCAAGCAAGTATAGTGCTCTTCTTGTGAGAAGTGTTCTTCTCTTTTCTTTTGTTGTTAGGATAAATTGCTAATGGCTTGTTCTTTAATGTGGTTTTAGGAAATTTGGTGACTTCAATATCTTATGATTATTCTGCGAGCATAGAGGTAAGAATGTTGTTTGATTCCGATGAAATTAATATTATATATATATATATATGTTTTGCAATTTATATAGTTCTTCACTATGGCTAATATTATTCAATTTTTTTAAGGCTTCTAAATATTTATACTTGCAAAGCTATAATTTATTTATCATTACAATGTCTAATATATATGTTCCTTCAAATTCAAGATCCTTCACGTATGATATTATGGTTGCCATCCTTTCAAATCTTGGTTGACCACTTCTAACCTTGATTAAGATTATTTTGAGTAGGTTAAAGAAATACATAAATATGTAAATCATCTAAATTATTATTAATAAATTTAGTATTAGATATTAAAGATATTATTATAAATTAAGTTTTTAATGTATCTTAAATATTAATCTAATAATAATGTATAAAATTCATTTATCAAAGATTGAGGGTTGGAAACGATATATTTTACAAACTATCAATTAGTTTAGCTCATAAGAAATTTGACAGTATATTGTGTAGTTCTGAAATCGAAAGGATGTAAAAAGATTTTAATGCTTAGTTCTCTTGTAATAAATGAGAATGTTGACACTCTTTCTCTATAGATTACTTAAAAAGATTTCTGATTTTGTCTCTCATTTAACGCGAATTTATTCTTGTCACTTGATCGTCCTGTCTATGAACAAGGCATAGCTTTGAGGTGCCCAATAAGGATGACCTCCACAACCTTGTGAATCGTAACATCTCTTGTTGTTCCTACAGTGCTTAGCAGAGCCCCCGAGACCTCAATATGGTGGTGGTATCGTCCGCAATCCAGAATTCAACGATGGCCTCAAAGGATGGTCGGCATTCGGCTATGGCCAGATAGCCGAGAGGACATCCGACACAGGTAACAGGTTCTTGGCTACTGACCGGAGAAGCTTGCCACATCAAAGCATGTCTCAGAAGGTCTATCTGCAGCGGGGGATGCTCTACACCTTTTCAGGTATTGCCATGTCGAAGCCTGCAAGCACCGCTTACGTTACCGCTCGGCGATGACGTTCCTCGTCTCGTTTCAGCCTGGTTGCAGGTCGACCAAAGAAACACCACCGTCACGGCCATCTTCAAGACGGCTAAGGATGGCTTCGTCCACGTCGGAGCGGTTGAAGCCCGGTCGGGGTGTTGGTCGATGCTCAAAGGTGGCCTGACTGCCAAATCCTCTGGCCCAGCTGAGTTCTACTTCGAGGTGAGTTCGACGGCACTCTTCATCTCGCTTCCCACGGTTTAATTTCTTCCATCTAAGTGTCTGGTGGCTGCAGAGCAACGATAGGAGCGTGGAGATATGGGTGGACAGTGTGTCGCTGCAACCGTTCACCGAGGATCAATGGCGAGCTCACCAAGAGGAGAGTATCAACAAGGTAAGAGATCAGATCGAGTTTCCGGTCTGCACGTCGAAGCTGGTCGAGTGAAAGCCACAATGAAACAAGAAGTTTACTTCATGCAGGTCCGCAAGAAGACTGTTGCAATCCAAGCCGTGGATGCCAATGGCCACGTCCTGCCTGGTGCATCAGTCTCGATTAAGCAGAAGAGATCCGGCTTCCCCTTGGGTTGCGCCATCGCCAACACCATCCTCGAGAACAAGGCATACCAGAGCTGGTTCACCTCCCGCTTCACCGTCACCACCTTCGAGAACGAGATGAAGTGGTACGCGAACGAGCGGGAGCAGGGCAAGGAGCAGTACGCCGACGCGGACGCCATGCTCGCGTTCGCGAGTCAGCACGGCATCGCCGTCAGAGGCCATAACGTGGTCTGGAACGATCCTCAAGACGTGCAGAGCTGGGTGCGGTCGCTCCCCACACAGCAACTTCGGGAAGCAGTGAACAGGAGGTTCAAGTCGGTGATGCCAAGATACCGAGGTCGGGTCATCGCTTGGGACGTCGTCAACGAGAACGTCCACTTCTCCTACTTCGAGAGCAGGCTCGGCCAGAACGCGTCGTCCATCTTCTACCAGCAGGCGCACCAGCTCGACCCCAACGCGCTCATGTTCCTCAACGACTTCAACACACTGGAGGTGGCCGTAGATGGGAACGTAACTCCGGAAAAGTACCTCCAGAGGCTGCGGCAGATCCAGTCCTTTGGAAATCTTTCGCGGATGGCGATCGGACTTGAGGGCCACTTCGGCACCCCCGACATATCTTACATGAGATCTGCTCTCGATACGCTTGCAGGAGCTAATGTTCCCATCTGGCTCACAGAAGTGGACGTTGCTCACTCAAACGAGGTACGGTAACTGTTCTGCGATTGACATCTCCTTGAGTCCATGATCTAACATCTGCAGTGAACATGCAGACGAAGTATTTGGAGGACATACTGAGGGAGGCATACTCGCATCCAGCCGTGCAGGGGATTGTGATATGGGGAGCACGGCATCCACAGGGATGCTGGAGAATGTGCTTGACAGACAACAACTTCAAGAACCTGCCGGCCGGAGATGTGGTTGACAAGCTGATTTCTGAGTGGAGAACTCATAATGTGGCTGCAACAACTGATGCTGATGGTCTGCTCAGGACCGAGCTCTTCCATGGGGAGTACAAGATAACAATAGACCACCCTTCAAGCAACTCAACATCGATGCTGAGCTTGACAGTGGATTCGGCTTCACAGAGCAACAATGTACTCAGGGTTATGATCTAAGCAACTGAATCTGGCAATCACAAAGGCAGATTTCAGTAGGTCTTGTTCTTCTATAATAATTATTATTACAAATCATAAATGGCGAAGGTGGAATTCCAACTTTGCTCCAAGTATTAAAATAAAGTCTTAGTTTCAAAAGACAAACTAGGATACACAAGCAAGTCAATTTTAGACAAAAAATTTCCATGATTTAGTTTCACAAACCTCAACTTATTTAACAATTTTAAAAATAATTATAATTTTTTATATAGTTTTATATTTAAAATATTAGTATGATGGCAATATACCTATTCATTTACCTTGATTATGACGAAGGTTCATATTTTTATCTTATAAATTTTGCATCTAATAGAAATAATAATAATACATGGGTAGGAGAACCCATGTGCCTTCCCTTCCATGTGACAAGCAATAAGCAAGTAACCTTCCTCAGCCAACCCTAATTTCGAGGAAGTCAACACAAGTTGCCCCACATGGAGCATTAATCCCTAATGACGAAACTCATTTCTCCTTCTTTTTTTTTTTTTTTTCAGTCGCTTGGCACAAGTAATACTGCATCATATCCCTGATTGGCTCCAAACACTGACAAACAGTATTTCTCTGATTGTCTTACACTAACGATGCACCGTAGAAGGATGTATCAATCGGTTATCTATATAAATGAACCCACGAAAGATGTAACGGCCCATCCTAACTAGCTACTAAGTATCCCTCTGTCAACTACCAAGCTATAAAAGTCAATCTCTAGAGCCTAAACAAAGGATTAGGACAAAAGAACCCTACTCCTCTCACTCCCTTCAAAAACTAATTTTATTATTGGAGAGGTCGAGTCAAAAACTCTTTCGACACTGATCGCTTATATAAGATTCCAAACAAAACTAAGGCATACCTTAGCTTATCCCTTGAACCCTGATAGAGCTCAGATTACTATAGTTGGATGTAAAATTCACCTTAGGCGAATAAGTAGCACTCTGAGATTGCCAACTGAACCTTCTCCCACTCCAACCACTTCCTGTGATTGCCACATGGGCCATGTTATGATCAACAACTTTTCGTCGTGGCCTCGGGGCCGTTGCGGTTGGGTTCGGGTCCGAATGCGCAGGGGTCGCCTCATCGATCTCCGGGCAAGAAGCCGACGTTGGGTCGGGAGAAGCTGATCATCCGCTCGGCCAGGGCCGGTTCCTTCATCTGGTGGCCAGCTCGCTGCATGCCCCTCGGTTCCTACACACAGGTCGGGTCGGGGGTTTCCCATCCCGACCCCTCCGATGCTTAAGTCAATGTCGGATGGGAGTGAGTAGAGTGTTTAATAGAGAGAGAGAGGTAGAGAGAGAGATCCTTTGGCTGCCGATGTCTCGAGGTCAATGCTGCTCCTCTCTACGATGGGAACTCGGTTCTGCCATGCAGCGATGGGAGCTCTCATGCAGCGATGGGAGCTCTCGCCGCCATGCAGGAGGGAGCTCATTTCTGCGCAGCGGGGGAGGAGTGGTTAAGAGAGTCTTCTTCCCCTCCTCCTTCTCCTTCTCCTCCTTCTTCTCCTCCTCCTCCTCCTTCTTCTCCTCCTGAGTGCTGGTTCATCTCCCCCCCTTTTACTTCTTCTAAACGTAGAGGTCTTATAGGAAAGATTAATGTTGGTGATGTGGCCCTCCGCAGGGTCGTACTGATGACGTGCTTCGGTCTCCTGCGAAACCGGGGAAGAGCAGAGGGAGAGGATGTCTGTCAGTCAACCCTCGCGACAGTCAGCCGCAAGAGGGGCTGAGACGTCACCATGACGGAAACCACAGGGGCCGGGGTCACGTCACATTTAATACCCATAACAGGCCATTAGAACAATGTTGCATCTTCGGGATAAAATAAAAAATCAACGACATTCAAGTGATAATAATAACACTTGAATATTAAGATAGAAGATTCAAAATCTAATTCTATGAATCATAAAATATTAATGATATTAGCTATTAAATATGATAAAGACTTGAGTTTATCCCAAACAATTGTGATATCATCTAAAGTTTTAAGCTAGTAAATGAGAGATCATCTTATATTTATCCTTTATAAGGACCATTTTACTTTGAAAAGATCAATAGCGGTTGTGTTCATAAACAAAGAAGATCAGATGTTTATCAAAATCCAAGATTTGGTTGAAACTTTTCGAATTCAGCTGTGAATGTTTGAAAGTTGTGTTAGTAAACGTTTGAAATTTTATGGACAGACAGGAATTGTGAGATGACAATTCAAATAATAGTTTAAAGGAGACATAAATGGTAGGTAGAAAACATTAATAACCTACCAATAAGTTTAAGTTTAAGGGAGATGAATTAATTATTTGTAGCACATCAAAGCTATTATTCAACCGCCATTTTAAACTTTATTGATCTCCTAATGGACATATTATTATTATTATTATTATTATTATTATTATTATTATTATACACATATATATTCTTATAAAGGCAATACTTTTCATATTTTTCAATCTAAATTTGAGGTTTGTTTATGCAGTGTCATCTATTTGTTAATTGCAACTCTAATTTGTATATCTTAATTGACATTTTATATTTTTATATGCTTCTTTAATCTAAATTAACAAACTTTGCGAATAGTTATTAGGTCTTTTGACGGATGTTTTCTTTTGTTTTTGCTTTTCTTTTTTAATGGATGTTACTGTCAACAATATATATAAAGGATTTCAAAATTTGAAATGATATATATGCTATATAAAAATTTATAAAGATAAATAAGTTATTCCTAAACTTAGCACATATATATATATATATATATATATATATATATCTTTATAACAAAATTTCCACTTAACCATTATTCAAAACAAAATTTTACATTAAATTAATAAATACTATATGGTGATTATTCAATATAGCGAGTTGTATCCAAATTGCTAAAATTATTTTGTCTTCCAAACTCCACATTGGCTATAACCCTGTGTCTTAGGTATGCCCCTCAATACTCGTAATGTAACAATGCACTAACATTTCTTTGTTCCGTATTATTAAACATTCATAACTATATTATTATTATTATTATTATTATTATTATTATTATATTAACAGTTGCATTTTCTGTAAGTACCTTTTTTTTTTCCATATCATGTGAAATACACTATTGCTAAACTTGACAGATCTAACTTACATAACCCCTAGCAATTATATAAACTAAGATCTTGTGTATTCTTTTATTTTTTTCTTTTAATTCCTACACTTGTCTCCTCCTCCTCCACCTCCACCTCCTCCACCACCATCACCACCTTAACTAAATATTTGTATTCACAGATGCGAAGAAGGATGAAGGTTTCCTTGCTCAAATTCTTCCTTTTGTCTTCATGTGCGGTAATATTTAAAGGTATATCATGAACTTTTATTGATGTAATATGTTGCATCAAGTAATTCTTTACGCATCAATTAATTAAGATGCAAAAGACATGTGAAGGATGATTTAGCCTGAAAGGAGGATATTCCTCAGGCAAGAAAAAATTACTAATGATTTCTTCTTTGATGTGGCTTCAGGAAATTTAGTGACTTCAACATCCTATTCTGCCAGCATAGAGGCAAGAAAGTTGTTTGATTCTTGTTATGGTCAACAACTTTTTGCCGTGGCCTCGGGGCCGTCGCGGTTGGGTTCGGGTCCGAATGCGCAGGGGTCGCCTCATCGATCTCCGGGCAGGAAGCCGACGTTGGGTCGGGAGAAGCTGATCATCCGCTCGGCCAGGGCCGGTTCCTTCATCTGGTGGTCGGCTCGCTGCATGTCCCTCAGTTCCTGCACACAGGTCGGGTCGGGGGTTTCCTATCCTGACCCCTCCGATGCTTAAGTCAGTGTCGGATGAGAGTGAGTAGAGTGTTTCATAGAGAGAGAGGTAGAGAGAGATCCTTTGGCTGCCGATGTCTCGAGGTCAATGCTGCTCCTCTCTGCGATGGGAACTCGGTTCTGCCATGCAGCGATGGGAGCTCGGGTGCTGTCATGCAGCGATGGGAGCTCGGGTGCTGCCATGCAGTGAGGGAGCTCGGCTGTTGCCATGCAGTGAGGGAGCTCGGCTGCTGCCATGCAGCGAGGGGGAGAGTGGCTAAGAGAGTCTTCTTCCCCTCCTCCTCCTTCTCCTCCTTCTTCTCCTCCTGAGTGCTGGTTCATCCTCTCTCCCCCTTTACTTCTTCTAAATGTAGAGGTCTTATAGGAAAGATTACTGTTGGTGATGTGGCCCTCCGCAGGGTCGTACTGATGGCGTGCTTCGGTCTCCTGCGGAACGTGACCCTGGGGTGTGCGGCGGAGAATCCGGGAACCCGAGGGTCGTCTCGATAAGGTTCGGGCTCATCGATGGCTCCTGCTCCAACTAGGTCCCGAGGGGTAGCGTGCGCCGATGTCGCCGGGAATGGAACCTGCACAAAGGCGGGTCGGAGGGTGCTCCGCCCGACCCCTCCGACGCTCAAGTCAGGCTCTCTCCCGTAGGATCCCCGGCCTTCCTTCCCTTTCCCATTCCAGCCGGTAAAAAATAATTGAAGAGTTCAGAGTGCACCTTTTTCTTCTTCCCCTTTCTTCCTGTCTTACCCCTTCGCCTTAAATATGTCGGACGGATGGCGCGCTTCCGATTGCGTCTGCGGGTGGTATACGGACCTGACCTCGCAGACCGGTGCCGTGGTCAACCCTGCGTGTACGTGAGGTGAGGCAGAGGAGAAGCGACGTCGGGTAATCAAATGCGGGAGTAAAAGAGCGCAGAAGGGGCGATGACGTCATCCGGGCGTGATGCCCAGGACCGGGTGTCACGTCATATTTAATACCCATAACAATTTTCATAAAATTAATATATTATTTTTTTTCATATATATGTTTTATCATTTATATAGTTCTTCACTATGGCTAACATTATTCAACATTTTTAAGGCTTCTAAATATTTATACTTGCAAAGCTATAATTTATTTATCATTATAATGTCTAATATATATGTTTCTTTAAATTCAAGATCCTTCACATATGTCACTATGGTCGCTGTCCTTTCAAAACTAGGTTGACGACTTCTAATATTGATAAAGATTATTTTGTGTGGGTTAAAGAAATATATAAATATGTAAATCATTTAAAATATTATCAGTAAATTTAGTATTAGTTATTAAGGATATTATTATAAATTAAAATTTAATTCATCTTAAATATTAATCTGATAGTGATGTATTAAATCCATTTATTAAAGATTAAGAGTTGGAAATACCATTCCATATATTTTATAAGTATAAATTAGTTTAGCTCATAAGAAATTTGACAGTTTATCGTATAGTTCTTAAACCAAAGAATGTAAAAAAAAAAATTAGAACTTAGGTCTCTTGTAATTAACGAGAATATTAACACTCTTTCTCAATAGATTACTCAACGTTTTATTATTTTCTCTCTCATTTAATGCAAATTTATTCGGATCACTTAATCGTCCTGTCTATGAACAAGACATAGCTTTATGTGGCCGATGATGATGACCCCCCACAACCATGGGAATCCTGACATCTCTTCTTCTTCCTACAGTGCTTAGGAGAGCCCCCGAGACCTCAATATGGTGGTGGTATCGTCCGCAATCCAGAATTCAACGATGGCCTCAAAGGATGGTCGGTATTCGGCTATGGCCAGATAGCCGAGAGGACATCCGACACAGGTAACAGGTTCTTGGCTACTGACCGGAGAAGCTTGCCACATCAAAGCATGTCTCAGAAGGTGTATCTGCAGCGGGGGATGCTCTACACCTTTTCAGGTATTGCCATGTCGAAGCCTGCAAGCACCGCTTACGTTACTGCTCGGCGATGACGTTCCTCGTCTTGTTTCAGCCTGGTTGCAGGTCGACCAAGGAAACACCACCGTCACGGCCATCTTCAAGACGGCTAAGGATGGCTTCGTCCACGTCGGCGCGGTTGAAGCCCGGTCGGGGTGTTGGTTGATGCTCAAAGGTGGCCTGACTGCCAAATCCTCTGGCCCAGCTGAGTTCTTATTCGAGGTGAGTTCGACGTCACTCTTCAGCTCACTACACACGGTTTAATTTCTCCGATCTCAATGTCTGGTGGCTGCAGAGCAAGAACACAAGCGTGGAGATATGGGTGGACAGTGTGTCGCTGCAACCGTTCACCGAGGATCAATGGCGAGCTCACCAAGCCGAGAGCATCAACAGGGTAAGAGTTCGGACCGAGTTTCCGTTGTGCACATCGACGCTGTTCGAGTGAAAGCCACAATGAAACAACAAGTTAACTGCCTACAGGTCCGCAAGAAGACTGTTGCAATCCAAGCCGTGGATGCCAATGGCCACGCCCTGCCCGGTGCATCAATCTCGATTCAGCAGAGGAGGTCCGGCTTCCCCTTGGGTTGCGCACTGAAGAGTACCATCCTCCAGAGCTCGGCATACCAGAGCTGGTTCACCGCTCGCTTCACCGTCACCACCTTCACGAACGAGATGAAGTGGTACTCCAACGAGGCGGTGGAGGGCAACGAGACGTACGCCGAGGCGGACGCCATGCTGGCATTCGCTAAGCAGCACGGCATCGCCGTCAGAGGCCATAACGTGGTCTGGGACGACACTCGATATGTGCAGAACTGGGTGCAGTCGCTCCCCACACAGAAACTCCGGGAAGCTGTGAACAGGAGGTTCAACTCCGTGATGACGAGATACCGAGGTCAGGTCATCGCTTGGGACGTCGTCAACGAGAACGTCCACTATTCCTACTACGAGAGCAGGCTGGGCGAGAACGCGTCGTCCATCTTCTACCAGCAGGCGCACCAGCTGGACCCCAACGCGCTCATGTTCCTCAACGACTACAACACACTGGAGGCTCCCGAAGACGAGAAAGTAACTCCAGAAAAGTACCTCCAGAAGCTGCAGCAGATCCGGTCCTTTGGAAATTTTCCGCGCATGGCTATCGGGCTTGAGGGCCACTTCACCACCCCCGACATATCTTACATGAGATCTGCTCTCGATAAGCTTGCAGGAGCTAATGTTCCCATCTGGCTAACAGAAGTGGACGTTGCTCACTCAGACGAGGTACAGTAATTGTTCTGCCATTGACATCTTCTCCTTGGGTCCATGATATTTGACATCTGAAGTGAACGTGCAGTCGAAGCATTTGGAGGACATACTGAGGGAGGCATACTCGCATCCAGCTGTGCAGGGAATTGTGATATTTGGGGTATGGAATCCAAAGGGATGCTTCAGCAGAATGTGCTTGACGGACGTCAACTTCAAGAACCTGCCCACTGGGGATGTGGTTGACGAGCTGATTTCTGAGTGGAGAACTCATAATGTGGCTGCAACAACTGATGCTGATGGTCTGCACAGGGCCGAGCTCTTCCATGGCGAGTACGAGATAACAATAAACCACCCTTCAAGCAACGCATCATCGGTGCGGAGCTTGACAGTGGATTCAGCTTCACAGAACAACAATGTACTCACGGTTGTGGTCTGAGCAACTGAATCTGGCAATCACAAAGGCAGATTTCAGTAGGTCCTGTTCTTCTATAGTTCTCTTATTTCTTAGAAACCTGAGGTCGCCATTGCTTGGTAACGGTTAAAGATTCGGAGGGGAAAACCTAAAAGGTTTCCTCCTTTTACTCTTGCAGGACCTTGTTGACTTAATTAAATATTCAATAATCAATTCTAATTAAGTTTTTTCTAATGATTGATTTAATCTTATGATTATATTAATTATTTCTTTTGGATGGCCGATAATTTAATAAGGATATTAAATATACCGAAGTAAATAATAATAAGTAAGCAATCACAAAATAAGGTCTCAAATAAAAAGAGGAATAACAAATAAATTTATAATGGTTTGATCTTCTTGAAATACATTCCCCCATGATTTTTTTGTTCTTTATGTCATTAACTTCTATTAACAAACTTTGTATCAATAAGTGAAGATAAATTATTCTTATTATAATTTTTTATTTCAAGCATAAGAGAGAACATTAATACTCAATCCTTTATAAAACATCTATTACCTCTTATCACTAAATATCATTATAAAATTAAAAAGGAAAAAAATAACTCAAATGTTAAAAAAAAAAAAAGAGCTACAATACTTTATAAATTCAACATCCAATTTGTCGTGAGGTGCTTATAGTCCAATAGACTTAAAAAATATAGTCAAAAATTTAAATTCTTGATATTTGAAAGTATAGACAGCACTATCATTATTATTTTTAAATAAAACTATAATTCTAGACTTCGATTATACTATCACTGTAATAGATGGTACCACTATTGAAATAATTTATAGAGCACAAATTATATGTGTCAAATAATTAGGTAATACCATTGCTTAGGTTTGATGGTACTATCACCCCCAAAATAATTTACATCATGTATTTGATCTTCTAATATGTCTAATTTCAAATCAACTTTAAGCCTAATGACTATTACAAACTTGGGCTCTATTTTAACTCGATGCCAATTCAAATTGATTGAAAATAACCTCAATCAAGACCTTGACTCATCAACGACTCATCCGATGCATCTTTAAACCTTCTAACACGTTGTTCACTTTTTTGACATATCATTCCATCTTTCAAAATTTCATTCGAACCTCTAACATATTATCTTATCCTCTAGCATAACGTATAATCCTATGACATATCAACTTTGTCATAATATCTGATCTTTCTAATATAATATCTAATTCTTTTAATACAAAATTTAATATCTAACACATTGATCAGTCCTCTAGCTCAACATCTAATTTCTTACATAATAATCTTTTGGCATAATGTCTAATTATCTAACTTGCATTTTGTCATTCTATCACCAATGATCGTAGTACACCCTCAATACTTTTGTTAATGGATCGTTCATTACTTTTGTTTACTTGTATATATATGTTTGGACAATGTATTTTATTTTATTTTTTTTATGTTTTGCTTAAAGACTATAAGCAAAAATAGTTTACAAGGTTATAAAATGATCACTCATTAGAATGGCTAAAACTACTCCAATGGCATAATTGTCACATGTCATGGTTTATTTTCCTACAAACTACGATATAGAGAAAAATGTTAGTCATCTTAGTACTCTAGAATCTTGAGGATGACACTTAGGTGGATCGAAATTCGAGATAGTGTTGGGCATTGATTGGATTCATAAGTTTACATGTTAAGCTTACAAAAACTTGTCAACACACTTGACACTTGTGAGTAGTTGTTTATGGACTTGCAACTAATCATTTACCTTCTAAAGTCTTTATTTTTTTTTCCTCTCTTATATATTAAATGTTTATTGAATTGTTTGTAAAGTTATCCTCTTAGTGAGACGTCGAGATTTGTCTATCATTTGATTTTGAAGTAATTAATTTAGTCTTTTATAAATGCTTCATGACCTTAGCATGATTGTAACTATTTTAACCTTTACGGTACAAGAGTGTATCATGGCTTAAGTAATTATAACTAAGTCTACAACATTAATGTAAACGTGTCTCATGATTTAGATAATTCTAATTAAATCTATGATAATTCAATGATTCGAGTCTATAATTAAAATATTTTCTACGTCACTTATCTCGACAACACATTAATTCATCAAATCATCCTTAAATGATACATCATATCGGATTTGATTACATTATGGTCAAAATAATCCATGGTTAAATTTGAACTTATGATCATCAAATAATTATTCATAGTCGAGAATGAATTATAGTGTCGTCGTACGTGTCCATCGTTTTGCGAGCCATCGTTGGTGCCTCTATTTTCAACTTGCATAAAGGACACACTATATTGTTTTAGATTAGCTATACTATTTGTCACTGCCACTTCAATTCTTTACCGAGCGCAACCAATCGAATGGTCAAATCAAGGGTTTGATGGGGAAATTCAATTTTCATCGAAGAAAATATCCCTGATAACGAAATTTCATGCAGTTATTAATCAAGAAAATAATTTTACCAGAAAATTTTGAATATTATATGGCTGAGTGTCATAATAATAATTATACCTGATTAGCTTATATTCATCTTAGCTAATAAAACCAATAATTTTAACCTTTTAAATCTTGGTGGAATTGCAAATTGGGGCATACATTAGATGAGTCCTATACAACACAAACAAGGTTCAAAAATCTTACCATTGGCTGAGATGTTCATTTATCCCAACTGGAGATTGTGTTTTTTTGTACCTCTTAGTGCAAACAACTTTTTATCGTGACTTAGGAATGAGCGGCTTTAACTCCGAGATTCCGAGGTCGTCGCGGTTGGGTCCGGACCGATCGAGATCGTGGTTCTCCGATGATGTCCCGGTCGGGAAGAAATGAGAGGGGGAGACCCCGCCACCCGCGATCGTCGTCTGGACCTGTCCTTGCACAAAGATGGGTCGGAGGTTGCTCTGCCCGACCCCTCCGACGCTCAAGTTAGCTTTCACTGAGGAGAATAAGGAGGTTAGCGGATCGTTCCCGCCGGAGGTCCCCCCAGAACAGGACTCTTCAGGGATTTATATAGATCGGGTGATTGAGATGTTTCTGGTTGCGTCTGAGGGTGGGGCATGGACCTGGTTCCGCAGGCTGATGCCGTGGTTGGCCTACGCATGGACCTGGGGAGAGGCGATGGAAGACGATGTCTGAGTGTTGACGCCAGCCACAATAGAATGCAGGAGGGGCTATGATGTCATCCAGGCATGATACACAGGATCTGATGTCACGTCACATTTAATACCCATAACACTACCCCCTCGAAAAAAGCCCCTCATGCGAGACTAGCTCTGAGGGCTGGGGTTATATTTTTCGAAACCCGATCGCATTTGGGCGGTTTGGCGGAGACTGTGTTTGGGGAGGTGACTTGCCATGATACAAATGGTCGAGCCGCTGCTCAAGACCCAGCAAACCGATGGTCGAGCCGCCGCTCGAGACCGAGAGAACTGAACCGTCATTCGGGATGAGAGGTCGAGCCACCGCTCAAGACAGAGAGAACCGAACTACCGTTCGGGATGAGAGGTCGAGCCACCGCTTAAGACAGAGAGAACCGAACCGTCGTTCGGGATAAGGGGTCGAGCCGTCGCTCAAGACCAAGAGAACCGAACCGTCGTTCGGGATAAGGGGTCGAGCCGCCGCTCAAGACCAAGAGAACGGAACCACCGTTCGGGATGAGGGGTCGAGCCGCCGCTCAAGACCAAGAGAACCGAACCGCCGTTCGGGATGAGGGGTCAAGCCACCGCTCAAGACCAAGAGAACCGAACCACCGTTCGGGATGAGGGGTCGAGCCGCCGCTCAAGACCAAGAGAACCGAACCGCCGTTCGGGATGAGGGGTCGAGCCGCCGCTCAAGACCAAGAGAACCGAACCGCCGTTCGGGATGAGGGGTCGAGCCGCCGCTCAAGACCAAGAGAACCGAACCGCCGTTCGGGATGAGGGGTCGAGCCGCCGCTCAAGACCAAGAGAACCGAACCACCGTTCGGGATAAGGGGTCAAGCCACCGCTCAAGACCAAGAGAACCGAACCGCCGTTCGGGATGAGGGGTCGAGCCACCGCTCAAGACCAAGAGAGCCGAACCGCTATTCGGGATGAGGGGTCGAGCCGCCGCTCAAGACCAAGAGAACCGAACTGCCGTTCGAGATGAGGGGTCGAGCCGTCGCTCAAGACCAAGAGAACCGAACTGCCGTTCGGGATGAGGGGTCGAGCCGCCGCTCAAAACCAAGAGAACCGAACCGCCGTTCGGGATGAGGGGTCGAGCCGCCACTCGAGACCGAGAGAACTGAACTGTCATTCAGGATGAGGGGTCGAGCCGCTGCTCAAGACCAAGAGAGCCGAACCACCGTTCGGGATGAGGGGTCGAGCCGCCGCTCAAGACCAAGAGAACCGAACCACCGTTCGGGATGAGGGGTCGAGCCGCCGCTCAAGACCAAGAGAACCGAATCGTCGTTCGTACGAGCGCAGTTACGGGAATCGAGGGGGCGTTGGCGTGCCGCCTAAGTTACCCGCTTGGATGATCGACACGTCACGTCCCCATTAATATCGCATCGCCGTTTGGACTGCCCGATGTGATGTGGGTGGGTGGTACGCGCGGTGACATGCTGTTGCCTACTTCGGGAGACGAAAGGGCGAAGCCTTTCTCTTTAAATAGCGCGGGTTGCGACACTTTACAACTTTTTATCAGTGGAGTTTTCTGTCTCGAGTCCTGCCGTCTCCTTCTTCCGAACCTTCTTCCTTGGCTTCGGCGTTCCTCGCCACCCTTCAGTCGCCCCTTTTCGCCGTAGGTTAGTGCAGAATGACTTCTTCTCCTACTTCTTCCTCCTCTACTTCTTCCTCTTCCTCCCCTTCCGTCACCACTCGTGCTGCTGACCTTCCACCTTCTCCGCCTTCAAACTATTCTTCTGATGAGGAGGCGGCGTGCGCGCTGGAGGCCCTAATGTGGCCGCACGATGAAGATTCCACCATTAGTGGTTCCTCCTTAGGGATCATCCGGAAGCGCTATAGCATTCCGGAGGATTACGTCCTAGAGGCCCCTGAGGTGGGGCAGCGGGCTTATGATCCCGTCCCTAGGGGCTTTGCCTTGACTCGCGATGCCCTTGAGGCAGGCCTACGTCTCCCTCTACATCCGGTCATAGTTTCTTGCCTTTCTTTGTAGCGGATCTCACCGTCGCAAGTGACGCTCAATTCTTGGTGCTATCTCATGGCATTTTTGGGGGAATGCCATTACGCCAATATTGTCCCGACCCGAAACCTCTTCCTCTCGTGTTTTCGCCTCCTCAAGGGGTCGGGGGGATATTTTTTAGCCGCCCGGGCAGGATTCCGAGTCAGCGGAGCCCCTACCAACAATAAAGGGTGGAAGAGACGCTTCTTCTATGTCCGTTGTGAAAGGGATTGGGGTTTCGGAGTTCGGTGGTCTACAAGGGCCATTGATAATACGGCTCCGAAGTTGAACGCCATAGAGCGTCAATACTTGGAGAGACTGAGGGGGATTCTTCCCTCCTCCCAAGCCATCCGCAATATGTCGGAACGATGGCTAGTCGAAGCGGGACTCAGCCCGCGTTCTCGGGGTAGGTCTGCCTTGTTCATCGTGTACATGTATTCACAGCATCTATCTAACTTCGACAGGCTCCTTGTTCTTCGCAGAAATGGTGAACTTGCGAGCGCTTCAAGGTGGGCCGACTCCGGCAGGTTCATCCCCACGTCCGTCACCTGTCTCGAAGCGAGGGGAAAGAGATTCCCCACTGGTGGTCGAGGAGGAACGGCCAAAGAAAAAGTCCAAGGTCATGGACGCCCAAGGTCCCGAGGCGCCGGCTTCCCGTCTTGAGGACGCGATCGGCGAGCAGACCGACCGCCCGGAAGTGCCCATCCTTCAGGAAGGGGCCGGGCCCAACCAGGCGACGACCGGGAAGAACCTCCGCCCGCCGGCCGTAAGAGACTTATGTCGGATTCCGCCGGGCAAGGAGGAGCCTTTTCTTGCTCGGGTGATGGGAGAGGTCCCAACGGGGGAGGCGAGCGACCCCCTAGTCTCCCAGCAGGAGGGTTGTCGCGTGGAGACAAGGTATGGGCTGGGGGAAACCCATCGGCCTCATTCCTCCGGGGGACGCTTCATCCTGACATAGCTCGGGATTTGTACACGCTTCCCTCGGAGGCTCTAATCGCCAAGTCAGCCAATTCGGTGTTGTGGGTAAGAGCCATTCCTGATCCCCTTTAAATTTTTCCTTTTGTTCGGTCTTGACCTTATTGTCTTGTGCAGAACCTCCACTACACCACTGCTTTGTCGGCCGCGCGATGCCGGTCGGATCATCGGCGGTCTCTGCGAGCGCAATTCCGAATTGCGCCACCAGTTGGAGGAAGTCCGACTCGGCTCTGGTCCTGAGGCGGTCGCGGCGGCGGAGAAACGGGCGACCGACCTGGACGCGGAGGTGGCTCGCCTCAACACCGAGCTCGAGGCCGAGAAGTCGTCTTCTGCCAACTTGCAGAAGCTACTGCGGTTGGAGAAGCTGGAGACCCGCCTCCGCAAGACGGAGGCCTCCGACCTAGCCGTGAAGCTGGCTTCGAAGGAGGCCGAGGCCCAGACTTCCTCGGAAGCCCTCGCCGAGGAACAACGCCTCCGACCGGAGAGGGAGCGGGAGGCGATCGAACGCTACAAAAAAACCGAGGGGTTTCTTCTCGGTTTGGACCGGACGGGCCGAGTATCCTATGAATATGGATACAATGTGGCCCTGGCTCGCTTTCGAGCGTGTCCTCTGGGTTCTGCGATCGAGGAGAACCCCTTCACCTCTCGTCTTGAGGAACTAGAGGTGAATATGCCCGAAGAGATCCCCTTCGATGATAGCCTAGAGGGGGCGGGCTCTTAAGGGATATTTCTATTTTGTATCTGATTTCTTTTGACTATGTGTACTTTCCCTTCTTCGTGGATGAATTTTGTATTTGAAATTTCAGTAATCAAATATTCGCCTTTCTGCTAGTCTTTGATTCCATCATGAAAAACTTTACACAAAGTATTTCTTGAGGTTCTGGGCATTCCAGGTCCTCGGCACAGGTTGTCCCGACATAGCCGTAAGTTGGAATGTGCCCGGTCGGACGACCTTGACGATGCGGTAAGGCCCTTCCCACTTAGGCGCGAGTTTGCCTCTCGAGTGGACTGGGTCACTTACCTCAGCCTTACGCAACACTAAGTCTCCCAACCCGAGGGGTCGAGGGCGAACTCTTTTGTTGTAATTTCTGGCGATACTTCGGTTGTAGGACAAGGTTTTTAGGTGAGCCTCGGCTCTGCGTTCTTCGAGCAGGTCTAGCCCGGCCCGAACTCCTTCGGCCGACGTCGTTGCTTCAAAGGCTTCCACCCGGGGAGTCGGGATGACCACCTCGGCTGGCAGAACTGCCTCCGTGCCGAAAGCGAGACTGTACGGGGATTCGCCCAAGGTAGTTTTCGGGGTGGTTCGCAGAGACCATAGGACACTTGGTAGCTCGTCGACCCAGCTCGATCGGGATTTCAAGGTTCTTTTCTTGAGCCCATTAAGGATCGATCGGTTGGTTACTTCAGCGAGACCGTTGGTCTGAGGGTGGGCCACGGAGCTAAACCTCAACTGTATCCGGTAAGCCGCGCAGAATTCCCTGAACCGAGTACTAGCAAACTGAGTACCATTATCGGTGACGATGATTCTGGGGAGGCCGAATCGGGTCACGATGTTTCTCCACACAAACTGCTCGACCTGTCGGGCCGTGATAGTCGCCAGCGGCTCGGCTTCCACCCATTTGGTGAAATAGTCGACTCCCACGATAATATATCTCCGCTGCCCGGACGCCGGGGAAAATGGTCCGAGGAGGTCCATTCCCCATTGTGCGAAAGGCCAGGCGCAATCCAAAGAAGTAAGCGGGACTGCGGGGCGCTGGGGGGCTCGGGCGTGGCGCTGGCACGCGTCGCATTGCCGCACGTAAGCCTTGGCGTCTCGGTGTAACGTGGGCCAATAATAGCCTTGACGTAATACTTTGAATGCCAAGGCTCGGCCGCCCATATGCTCCCCGCAGATCCCATCATGAACCTCGGCGAGGATCAACCCTGCCTCGTCGGGATCCAAACATCGTAACAGGGGGTGAGAGAATGACCTTCTGTAGAGTTGGTTGCCAATCTCGCAATACCATGCCTGGGTTCGGCGAAGGCGTCACGCCACGGTGTCATCAATCGGAAGGATGCCTTCGCGCTTGTACCTTAGCATCTCCTGTGTCCATGTGATCGGGGAGACTGGGGCTCCAGATTCACCTATCACCATAGCATCTACAGCTCGATGCAGAAGCTCCTTGACCTCAGAGTGTTCCCCAAAGTCCGACCCCGAAGCTAACTTTGCGAGCGCGTCCGCTCGCTCATTCTGGCACCTGGGTATTCTAGATAGCGTAAAACGGGAAAAACTAGCGGTCTGGGCTCTTACCTCCATCAAGTATTTCGACATGGTCGGATCCCGGGCTCGGTATTCTTCGCTGAGTTGTTCGGCGACAAGTTGTGAATCGGTGAGGACGTGGATAGCTCCCAGCTGCATCTCGGCCGCCAGCCGGAGGCCTGCTAAGAGTGCCTCGTATTCCGCCTCGTTGTTAGTGGCCTCAAAGCCAAAGCGGAGAGAGCGTTCAAACGAGCGCCCATCAGGGGCCTCCAATATAAGTCCAGCTCCGGCACCTTTCGAGCCGGATGACCCATCAACCCGCAGGATCCAGTCTTCCTGCTCCGGACTCTGTGCTCCTGATTGAGTTAACTCCGAGATGAAGTCGGCCAACGCCTGTGCCTTGATGGCCGTCCTTGGTTTGTATTGGAGATCAAATTCGGACAGCTCCACCGACCATTTGAGGAGGCTCCCTGCTACGTTAAATTTAGAAAGAACTTGACACAGTGGTTGGTTGGTCATTACCTCGATCGTATGGGCTTGGAAATAAGGTCGCAACTTCCAGGCTGCAAGGACGAGCGCAAACGCCAACTTCTCGATGGGAGGGTAGCGCTCCTTTGGTCCCCGTAGTACATAACTGACGTAATAAACTGGGAGCTACTTTCCGGGGACTTCTTTGACCAACACGGAACTCACGGCGTGTCGAGACGCCGCGAGGTAGATGTAGAGCTTCCCTTGGGTGGAGACTGAGGTGAGGCGAGGAAGGACGGACAAGTGCTGCTTCAGATGCACGAAGGCTCTTTCGCACTCCGCTGTCCACTGAAAGTTCTTCGGGTCCTTCAAGATTTGGAAGAAGGGGAGGCATCTATCTCCCGATCGGGATAAAAACCGAGACAAGGCTGCAAGCCTTCCGTTGAGGCACTGAAGCTCCTTGACTGTTTAGGGGGCTTGCATGTCGATGATCGCTTGGATCTTCTCTGAGTTAGCATTGATTCCCCTCTCATGTATGATGAACTCGAGGAATCTGCCTGTAGTCACGCCAAAAACACACTTGGCCGGATTAAGGCGCATCCCATACCTCCTCAGCGTGGCAAAAGTCTCAGCTAGGTCGGCAAGGTGTGCCGATCCCGTCCGGCTTTTTATGATCATGTCGTCGACATAGACTTCCATGTTTCGCCCTATCTGATGGGCGAATATCTTGCTTATGGTCCTTTGGTATGTGGCACCGTCATTCTTTAATCCGAACGGCATTACCTTATAAAAATAGGCTCCCTGACTGGTGAGGAAGGCCGTGTGCTCCTGATCTTCGGGTGTCATCCGGATCTGGTTGTAGCCGGAGAAGGCATCTATGAATGAAAAACGAGCGTGCCCCACGGTTGAGTCGACCAATTGGTCGATCCTTGGTAGGGGGTAGCAATCTTTTGGACAAGTACGATTAAGATCGGTATAGTCAACACACATCCTTCAGCTTCCATTAGGCTTTTTTACGAGGACTACATTAGATAGCCACCGTGGGTACTTGACCTCCTCAATGAAGTCGGCCGCCAAGAGTCGCTCCACTTCTTCTCGCACGACTTGTTGCCGTTCAGGGGCCTAAGCCCTTGTTCTTTGTTTTACCGGGCGGGCTGTCGGGGAAATGCACAAGTAGTGCTGAGATACCTTAGGATCGACTCCCGGGATGTCGGCAGGGGTCCAAGCAAAGATGTTAGCATTTTCTTGGAGGAGGCCGATGAGTTGAGTCTGCTCCTGCGTGTCGAGTTCCGAACCGATCCCGACTGTCCAGTCGGGGCAACTTTCTTGCAACGGGATATCGACCGTGGGTTTCGTTGGCTCGGGGCGCTGAGCCGGACGCTTGGATTCACAGGGGTCGTCGAGGGGCTGCTCCGGTCTTGTCTTCTTGCCCAGGGAGACCGCCGTCAGGTAGCACTGCCTGGATTCGCGAGGATTTCCCCGGACCTCCCCGACCCCATCACGGGTCGGGAATTTCAGGGTACGGTGGTAAGAGGAGATGACGGCTCTTATTTTGTTGAGGGTGGGTCACCCTAGGATGGCGTTGTATGCCGTGGGGAGGTCGATTACCAGAAAGGTCGCCATCACCGTCTTCGTCTTTGGTGAATCCCCGAGTGTTAAGGGTAGGGTGACTGTACCTCGAGGCGAGATTGAGTCGCCTGTGAACCCAGTGAGCACCGTTTGTATGGGCTTCAAAGCGTCCTTCGGTAGCCCCAGCTTCAGAAAGGAGTCGAGGTAAAGTATGTCAGCTGAACTGCCCGTGTCGACCATAATCCTTCTTACTTGTGCGTTGGCGATCCTGGCCGAGATTACCAGCGCATCGTCATGCTCTGGTCATCCTGAGTCCTCAGATGGGAATGTTATTTCTGGCTCGGGAGCGGGTTCATGCTCCTCGGTCAAAATGGCTCGAGCATAGGCCTTCCGTGCTGATGTACTGTTTCCTCCGGAGGCTAGCCCACCAATGATTACCTTGATGTGTCGCTCGACAGGGCCTTCGGGACGTGAGGAGAGCTCCCGGTCTCGTTGGAAGTAGCAACCTAAATGGCCCCTTCGTATCAGTTCCTCAATTTGCCGCTTCAACTCATAGCACTCTTCAGTGTCATGCCTATTCTGCCGATGGAAGCGACAGTAGCGGGTACGGTCCGCCAACTCTCGCGGGCTTGTCATCGGACGGGGAGGCTTGAGCATCCCCTTCTCCTTTATCTGGAGAAATATTTGCGTCCGGGACGCGTTTAAGGAGGAAGGCGGGAGCCCCGACGTGGAGATGTCGGGGCGATCTACCCTGCGCCTTGGCTGCGAGGGCTGCTGTCTGGATGTCGTTCCCGCTCGGGAAGATTCTGGGCGCGCTCTTTGTCGTTCTTCTCTTCTTCCCGACATCCAGGCCTCGGTCGAGACATAATGGTTTGCGCATTGAAGCATCTCTGCGACCGAGGCGGGGGGTCGCTCTATGAGAGACCAGTAAAATCTCGAGGGTCACAACCCCATCATGAATGCCTGCATCAATAGTGTAGGGTGTGCATCAGATAACCCCCGAATCTCCGTGGTGAACCGACGCACGAAATGGGAGAGAGGTTCGTCCTCCCTTTGCTTCAATCCCAGGAGGAGCATGATAGATGGCTTCGGACGTGCGAACGCCAAAAAGTGCAGCTCGAAATCTTTGGCAAGCTGTTCGAAAGACGTGATTGTCCGACTCTTCAAAGTGCTGTACCAGGCACGGGCGGGCCCCTTCAACGTGGTGGGGAACGCTCGGCACATCAAGGCGTCAGAGGTTCCGTATAGGGCCATCTGAGCTCGAAAGGCGGCGACATGATCTGCCGGATCGCTAGCTCCATCATAAAGATCGATGGAGGGGAGGTAAAAGTTCGGGGGCACCGGGAAATCTCGTATGTCGCTGGTGAACAAGGACTCCCAGTGAGGCTCCTCCCTCTGCTCCTCCTTTGACTTCCGGACGTCCCTCTGGACCTCATCGAGGCGCTGGCACATGGAACGGAGTTGGGCTCGGAATAAGTCTGTCGAGTCCGAGGATACCGCCTCGGGCTCGGGTGGGATACCCGGATTTCCGGGAACCCGGATCCCATCCAAGACCGGGTGAGACGTAGGAGAAGCTGGTAGCGTGGGCGACGTATTGCGGGCCTGAAGGGAAGGCCCGGGTCTTTGATTCTCGGGCACTCCCGTCGTCCGGGGTGGGAGGGGAACGACGGCTTGCACCATCCCGGCTAACGCTCGGACCTATTGGGCGAGGTCCCGAAAGGCTTCCGCGATGACGGGGAAAGGGACGGCGGGGACACCCTCGGGTGGGAGGAGTCCGGGATCATTGAACAAATGCCAATAGCGTTTCGAGGTCGAGGTGGGGTCCTCCATTCTTATTCTGGAGGGAAGGGAGGCCTCCGTCGAGGCCCGCTCTATATGAATCTCCTCGCCCAGGTGCTCGTCGGGGTTAACCAGGTGATCCCTCGACATGGCCCTCTTTCTAGCGCCAATCTGTTAGTGCAAACAACTTTTTACCGTGACCTAGGAATGGGCGGCTTTAACTCCAAGATTCCGAGGTCGTCGCGGTTGGGTCCGGGCCGATCGAGATCGTGGTTCTCCGATGATGTCCCGGTCGGGAAGAAATGAGAGGGGGAGACCCCGCCACCTGCGATCGTCATCTGGACCTATCCCTGCACAAAGGCGGGTCGGAGGTTGCTCCGCCCGACCCCTCCGACGCTCAAGTTAGCTTCCACTAAGGAGAATAAGGAGGTTAGCGGATCGTTCCCGCCGGAGGTCCCCCCAGAACAGGACTCTTCAGGGGTTTATATAGATCGGGTGATTGAGATGTTTCTGGTTGCGTCTGAGGGTGGGGCACGGACCTGGTTCCGCAGGCTGATGTCGTGGTTGGCCTACGCACGGACCTGTGGAGAGGCAATGGAAGACGATGTTTGAGTGTTGACGCCGGCCACAGTAGAACGTAGGAGGGGTTATGATGTCATCCAGGCGTGATACACAGGATCTGATGTCACATCACATTTAATACCTATAACAGTACCTAAAATTTTAAGCTAGCAAACGAGATATGATATAATATTTGTCGTATGGACGAATTAAGAATTTTATTTGACTTTGAAAAGATCAAAAGCAGTTGCGTTCATCGAGCAAGCAGATCAGATGCTTATTAAAATCCAAGATTTGGTTGAAACTTTTCCATTTCCTCTGTGAATGTTTGAAAGTTGTGTTGCTGAAATCTAATGAACAGACGGAATTGTGAGATGATAATTTGAAAAATAGTTTATAAGGAGACATAAATGGTAGGTAAAAAAACATTAATAACCTACCAAATAATTTTAAGGGATATGTATTAATTACCTATAGCACATCAAAGCTGTTATTCAACTGTCATTTTAAACTTTATTGATGTACTGATGTGTCACGGACAAAATTGTAAACGGTTTGTTCGGTGTAATGCTTATGTATGTCCGTGTCCCTTTTGGTTGGTTGTCACTTGTAAAACTTGTAAAAGGCTTGCCAAAGGCAAAATGCCCCATTTGAGCGAGTTTGTAAGCCATTGTAGGCTTGTACATAAAGCTTGCGTCGAGTGCATACTTGTACTAAAATTCGGTCTGTAGTGGACCAATTTTATACCTTTGTTGTGCAACTGTTCTGAGCTTGTAATATTCATGGTTGGAATGTGCATTGGCTATAAAGTGTTTGCTAAAAGAGTGGCTTGTGGATCCCTTGTGAAGCGCTTTCTCTGTCCCGTTCTCTCTTTCGTAGGTCCTAAGAGATTTCGGGAAGGCTGACATTTGCGGTGATACGCATTGGTGCCGCACGGCTTAGGCAAAACCAGCTAAGTCTATGACAGATGGTATCAGAGCGGGACAAGTCCACTTACAAACACTTAGCATGTAAATGTGGGGGACCTAGCGAGGCACCACGAGTACAACAAGCTAAGAGGAATTACGGAGTGCACAAAGGTCGGGATGGCTGAGTTCGAGTAGTGGCTCAACGTTAACACCCAGACTTGACAGTGCTCGAGGCAAGCAGAGTACTTGGCAAAGGATGAGACTGTGCAAGGTGGAGTGGGTTGTTCAACGATCGAAAAAGTTGTTAACTCAAGGAATTCGATACTCATGCAAGGCCTTGCATGCGGACGATGGATTGTTTGCGGCCATCCCAAGGCGACCGAAGGTCGGCACCATGGAGCATTAAAACTTTCTCTTCGGCATGTGCAGGATACTTTCGTAAGAGGCTGAAGTGTGCAGCAGGTTCAACATGTTGCTAGACCCAGAGGGGTGCAGTGCGAGCTGTATTGGTGAAATGTCATAATCTAGCAAGTGCATTTGCAAAGGCAGAATTGGGCACAGTTTGTTCAGCAGAGGCGAAGTAGTCCAAGGGGATGGTGGTCTCCAAAACTTCCAAAGGGAAGGAGGCGAAGAGCGAAGTTGCTCCAACGGGACAGATATCCAGGAGGGATAAGTCCCGATTCTCCATAGGGATAATCTTGTGCAATGAACCGCACTAGTTGAGGAGTACCTCAAGTCGAAGCTCGATGGATCGAGTGAGTGGTAAGGAGTCATTGCATGATCTCGCCAGTGGTGATGCGTTAGTGGACGCATAGCGAGATCAAGTGGGAGAGCAACCCAGGCAATACAAAGTGAAGGCACACTTGGAGCCGATAGTGAGATCGGACTCAACAAAGGGCTGACCCGTGGAATGGTGGGTGTGAGGGCCACCATTAACGTAATGCAAATCGAGAAGGGGAACAACTTGGGGGTAACTTGTTGATGTACTCAAACCGCATGAAGGGAGTTGGCAAAGAAGATAGAACGATGGAGTGGAGGCTTGGAGCTTTCTTTAGACAGAAGTCAAGGACATGGACTCTTGCAGAGACAAGAGTAGGATCATGTCGTTCCATGAGTTCTCTATTCTGATGGAGCAGACTCATCTTGTATGGTGCCAAAAGATGAAGGGAACTTCGAGACATATGCACCTCATCTCGGTGAAGCATTTGACGGATTAACTAAGGCGATACAACTTGCAGTGGCGAAATTGGTGTTAGAAGGCCTTGGCACGGGGCAAGAGGATGCAGAAGCAGATACTCTTGAAGAATATGCCATAGTGTTGCTATTCAAGTTGCCATGAGGAAAGCGGTGCGCAGCGGAGATTGTCTTTGGTAGGGGCGAGTCCCGGAGATCCGCATAATGGTGCACTTATTTCAGCAAAGTCGAGGATTTCGGAGGAGTCTGCTGGCGATGGATCCTCTGACTAGGCTTCGTCTGAGTGTGACCCGAGAGTGGGTGGACGAAGGTCGATTGCCAAAGGAGCGAACATAATCGAAGCTGGCGAAGGCCCTACGATGTGTTGGTGGAGTCCACACATGGAAATATCGTAGTTCGAGTTCATACCATAAGGATCACAATGCAAGGAGATGTCACCAGGAGGCGACATGATGCAACGGATCATGGTGGAATGGTTCGTGGCAAGGCGACACACACAGTTCGTCCCATGAGGGACATGGTCATCTGGAAGTATGACCGGGAGCACAACTAGGAGCTCCACTTCGGTGAATAACCCGACGATAAGAAGAGCTATGGATTCAAGCAGTGAATGCTATGGTATCGCAGAGGCGGGTCTTTCGTGCGTGCATCGAATGTTGCATTGAATGGAAGCCTTGGATATCAGTTTATGGGGGCTGTGAACTATCAAGAAAGAAGTTCGGGATCACGAGTACCGAGAGTCCCATAGGGGACTGGATCATGCAGAGGTATGATCGGAGCGGTTGAAGAGTGGAACCGCCTTGAGCTCACATTTGCTTAAGGGAGCCCGGCAAGTCAGTGGACAAGGCCGAGTAAGTGAACATTGCAGCCAATGAAGCCAAGGAGAATAGAAATGGTGCAAGCCCTGTAACATGAATGGCAGTGGTCATACATGGGTGTTGTAGTCTATCTTTCCAGTGACCAAGTGGAACTGCTCAGAGAACATAGAGGTGTCGAAGCAGATGGTCGAAATAGGGTGAAGAAGCAATGACGAGTCCAAGAGGGACTCAGCTACCCAAGATCAATCATCGGTTAGATTGAAGGTGGACTCAAAGGAGTGCCACAATGCCGTGGAGGTGAATCTACCGATCATGAAGAAGAGATGTAGATGCGAGACAACGGATAGTAGTGCCATGGGCGTTGCAGTGCCATGGTACCGTAGAGGCGAGACTTCCGGGGAGTCATCAATCCCTTACTCTCATAGAGGGAGAGCACTTGGTCGTGATATGGGCTGTGGAGGAGGAGAATGCTTTGGCAAACTCCATGTACCAAGACAAGGTCAAGGGCGTGAAGCGTGAAACTTCGTAAGACCGGTGTCAACAGACTTTCCATCAAGATAGCCGTGAGTGAAGGACTTCGGGTCGATGCAAGAGTGCATGACCAAGGATCGGAGCAGGCAGTACGCGGTGCTGTACCTTTACTACTCAGAGGAGTCGGCGACAGAAATGATGGAGAAGGCGGTACAATCCCAAAGGCGACCAAATCTATCAGAGACTTGCTCCAAGTTGGAGTGATAACTTCTTGCATTCAGTTCAAGGGCAATGAGAAGGTGAATCATAGTAGCCGACTCGGTCAAGGATTGCAAACACTTCAAGTGCTTCTGGAAGTGTGAGCTAAGAGCGAAGTCTAGTAACCACTTGACACACGAAGTACAACCTCGAGGAGGCGGGCGAAGTCAAGTAACATTTGCCTTCTCAACTCTCAAGAGAATGGGCGAAACTGAGTACCTCAGCTCTCTTAGTTATCCAATAGAGGAGCTTTGCACAGATTTGAAGACCCTTCAAAGAGACTAATGGAAGATAACAGGTTGTCAAGTCCTCACTAACGGTGATCGATTACACGAGAGTAGACTGCCCATGCCTTCATTTTCCAACTGAACGCCAATCGAAAGCGGAAGTGATGCGAGCCTACTTGGGCAAGACAACTAAGTGGAAGAAGATTCGATGGGCAAATTTTACGGAGGAAGGACCTGAAAACTTTAAAGGTTGCGGCGATGCTCGTTAAAGCTCCAACAAGCATCTATCGATTCAAGAGACAAGAAGAATTTGAAGATCGCGCATATCAAAGATGGTCTTTTCCTTCATCGATGAATCCAAGACTCGGAGGATCAGCATAACTTCGTCGACCCCACACCAGAGTCAGAGTTATTGGCGAGTTGAAGCAGCATGGCGGATTAAAGTTCGACGACTCAACAACAACAAGTGGAGAGCAATTGGGAGCCAAGAGGCGCATTGTAGTAGGAATAGAAGATCGAAGATCCAACAAAGAAAAGAAGTTGCAGCGTCAGCAAAGGCTTCGACGAGGACGTCAAAGGAATAAGTGGGGGAGAATGTCACGGACAAAATTATAAACGGCTTGTTCGGTGTAATGCTTATGCATGTCCATATCCCTTTTGGTTGGTTGTCACTTGTAAAACTTGTAAAAGGCTTGCCAAAGGCAAAATGTCCTATTTGAGCGAGTTTGTAAGCCATTGTAGGCTTGTACATAAAGCTTGCGTCGAGTGCATACTTGTATTAGAATTCGGTCTGTAGTGGACCAATTTTATACCTTTGTTGTGCAACTGTTCTGAGCTTGTAATATCCATGGTTGGAATGTGCATTGACTATAAAGTGTTTGCTAAAAGAGTGGCTTGTGGATCCCGTGTAAAGCGCTCTCTCTGTCCCGTTCTCTCTTTCGTAGGTCCTAAGGGATTCTAGGAGATTTCGGGGAGGCTGACCTTTGCGGTGATACGCATTGGTGCCGCACGACTTAGGCAAAACCAACTAAGTCCGTGACAGATGGGTAAATTAAATATATATAATATCAATTATTCTATATTTTTCTTTCTAAATTTGTGGTTTGTTTATGCATTGCTAACTATTTGTTAATTGAAACTTTAATTTATATATATTAATTAAAACCCATTATGATATTTAAAATATTAGCTACGTTTTATACGTCTATATGATTATTTAATTTAAATTAACCAACTTTACCAATAGAAATTAGGTCTTTCGATGGATTTTTTTTTGTTTTTTGTTTTTTTTTTGCTTCTGATTGATGTAAATGGCAATAATACATATGGATTTCAATTTCTAAAGGGATATATGCTATATCAAAATTTTAAAAAAATGAATAAGTTATTCTTGAACTTAGAAATATAAATATAAATAATATGTATAATGCTTTATAACAAAATTCAATAATTATTATTCAAAACAAAGTTTGGAATAAAATTACTGAATTAGGGCAATTACTCTCCTTTGTGAGCTGCATCCACATAGATTGCCAAAATAGAAAATAATGATGATGATAATAATAATAACATATATAATATAATAATAATAATGGTGATAGATTGTATGCATTGATTCTCTCTAGATTTCCCATTAAGAGTTATGTATCTTGGATATAGCTCCTTCCGCTCACTCCCCTCCCTTCCCCCCTCCTAATAATAATGATAATAATAACATTCTATTTCATCTTCTAATGGAATATAACTCACGCACAAAATGTCTTGTCCTATATCTTTAAATATTCAAAACTAAATAATAATAATAATAATAATAATAATAATAATAATAGTTCCATTTTAATCTTCCAATGGAAAGTAATTTCTTTTACATATCATGGGAAATTCTCTACATCCAAACTTGGCTATGGAAATTAAGGATCAAATTTACATAAACCCCTGAGGCATTATATAATGTAGAATCTTATGTCTCTGCTTGATATTGTTTTTTTAATTCCTACACTTATCTCCTTATCTATTACCATGACTATCTCCTCCTCCTTTGACTAAATAGTCGCTGGCACAAGTGTAAAGAAGTACGAAGGCTTCATTGCTCAAAGTCTTCCTTTTGCTTTCATGTGCCGTGATATTCACAGGTATGTCGTCGACTTTGATTGATGTAATACATTACATTGATGTAATAGGATGAGCAATTATACATACATCAATTGATTAAGATGATAAAAAAATATTAAGCATGATTTAGCCTAAAAGGAGGATATTTTTGAGTGAAGTTTATTACTCTTCTTCTAAGATGTATTCTTTTCTTTCTTCTATAGTCGATTAAATTGTCAATGAGTTGTTCTTTGATGTGGATTCAGGGGATTTGGTGTCTTCAATATCCTATGATTATACTGCAAGCATAAAGGCAAGAATGTTTGATTCTCTTAAAATTAATATATTATTTTATCACATATATGTTTTTTAATTTACATAGTTGTTCACTCCTGATAATATTGTTAAATATTTTTGGGCTATATATATAAAGATAATTTTGTGTGGGTCAAAGAAAAATATAAATTACCTAAAATATTCTTAATAAATGTAGTGTTAGTTATTAAAAATATTAATATAAATTAGTCTTAGTGAATAATTAAGTTATCGTAGTTAATGATAGGAAACTAACAATGGTACAAGTGTAAAAAGCTTCAGTTTTTGAAGGGATATAAATTGGAGAATACATGTGAAATTTTTGCATAATTGGCTTAATATATTATTTTTCCAAATGTCTTGTTATACATTAGAGTGCAACTGTATGAAATGACAACCATTGGATTAATGATCTCATGAAGAAAGTAAATAAAAAGTTTAACACACAGGTGTCTTGTAATTAATGAGAATGTTACAACTCTTTCTCTATAGATCACTTATTGTCTTATTTTCTCTCTCATTTAACGCTTATTTAGTTGTATCACTTAATCTTCTGTATAGGAACACGACATTGCTTTACCTCACCTGTATTGAATCATTAATGTGCATTTTAAATGTGTTCCAAAAGCACCCGATGACCTCCTTACCCTCGGGAATCCTGACGTCTCTTGTTCCTCCTACAGTGCTTAGCAGAGCCCCCGAGAGCTCAATATGGTGGTGGTATCGTCCGCAATCCAGAATTCAACGATGGCCTCAAAGGATGGTCGGTGTTCGGCTTTGGCCAGATAGCAGAGAGGACATCCGACACAGGTAACAGGTTCTTGGCTACGGACCGGAGAAGCTTGTCACATCAAAGCATGTCTCAGAAGGTCTATCTGCAGCGGGGGATGCTCTACACCTTCTCAGGTATTGTCATGACGATGCCTGCAAGAACCGCTTGTGTTTCCGCTCGGCGATGACGTTCCTCGTCTTGTTTAAGCCTGGTTGCAGGTCGACCAAGGAAACACCACCGTCACGGCCATCTTCGAGACGGCTAAGGATGGCTTGGTCCCCGTCGGAGCGGTTGAAGCCCGGTCGGGGTGTTGGTCGATGCTCAAAGGTGGCCTGACTGCCAAATCCTCTGGCCCAGCTGAGTTCTTATTCGAGGTGAGTTCGACGTCACTCTTCAGCTCACTACACACGGTTTAATTTCTCCGATCTCAATGTCTGGTGGCTGCAGAGCAAGAACACAAGCGTGGAGATATGGGTGGACAGTGTGTCGCTGCAACCGTTCACCGAGGATCAATGGCGAGTTCACCAAGCGGAGAGCATCAACAAGGTAAGAGATCAGACCGAGCTTCCGGTGTGCACATCGAAACTGTTCGAGTGAAAGCCACAATGAAACAAAAAGTTAACTGCGTGCAGGTCCGCAAGAAGACTGTTGCAATCCAAGCCGTAGATGCCAATGGCCACGCCCTGCCCGGTGCATCAGTCTCGATTCAGCAGACGAGGTCTGGCTTCCCCTTGGGTTGCGCACTGAAGAATACCATCCTCCAGAGCTCGGAATACCAGAGTTGGTTCGCCGCTCGCTTCACCGTCACCACCTTCACGAACGAGATGAAGTGGTACTCCAACGAGCCGGTGGAGGGCAAGGAGACGTACGCCGACGCGGACGCCATGCTCGCGTTTGCTAAGCAGCACGGCATCGCCGTCAGAGGCCATAACGTGGTCTGGGACAACCGTCAATATGTGCAGAACTGGGTACAGTCGCTCCCCACACAGAAACTTCGGGAAGCAGTGAACAGGAGGTTCAACTCCGTGATGACAAGATACCGAGGTCAGGTCATCGCTTGGGACGTCGTCAACGAGAACGTACATTTCTCCTACTTCGAGAGCAAGCTGGGCGAGAACGCGTCGTCCATCTTCTACCAGCAGGCGCACCAGCTCGACCCCACGCACTCATGTTCCTCAACGAATTCAACACACTGGAGGTGCCCGTAGACGGGAAGTCAACTCCGGCGAAGTACCTCCAGAAGCTGCAACAGATCCAGTCTTTTGGGAATCTTTCGCGGATGGCAATCGGGCTTGAGGGCCACTTCGGCACCCCCGACATATCTTACATGAGCTGCTCTCGATACGCTTGCAGGAGCTAATGTTCCCATCTGGCTCACGGAAGTGGACGTTACTCACTCAAACCAGGTACAGTAACTGTTCTGCCATTGACATCTTGTCCTTGAGTCCGTGATCTTTGACATCCGAAGTGAACGCCCAGTCGAAGCATTTGGAGGACATACTGAGGGAGGCACACTCGCATCCAGCTGTGCAGGGGATCGTGATATTTGGAGTATGGAATCCAAAGGGATGCTTCAGCAGAATGTGCCTGACGGACGTCAACTTCAAGAACCTGCCCACTGGGGATGTGGTTGACAAGCTGCTTTCTGAGTGGAGAAGTCATAATGTGGCTGCAACAACTGATGCTGATGGTCTGCACAGGGCCGAGCTCTTCCATGGCGAGTACAAGATAACAATAAACCACCCTTCAAGCAACTCATCATCGGTGCGGAGCTTGACGGTGGATTCAGCTTCACAGAACAACAATGTACTCACGGTTATGGTCTAATCGACTGAATCTGACACTCACAAAGGCAGATTTCAGTTCTTCTATAAATGACGAAGGTGAAATTCTAATTTTGCTGGAAGTATTAAAATAAAGTCTTAGTTTCAAAAGACAAACTAAGATACATAAGACCGTCATATTTAGACAAAAAATTTTCATGATTTAGTTTCACAACCCTCAACTTATTTATCAATTTGAAAAAAAAAATTGTATAATTTTATATCTAAAATATTAGTATGATGGCGATATACCGATTCATTTACCTTCATTATGATAAAGGTTCATATTTTTATATTATAAATTTTACACCTAAATATTAAGATAGAGGATTCGAAATCTAATTCCATGAATCATAAAATCTTAACGATATTAGCTATTAAATATGGTAAAGATTTGACTCTTACGTAAGAGTAAGATCCTTTGCTTCATAGAGTGAATACAGTACTTTTTTTTTTAATCTTAGCATATCATTTGCAACTAACGATTTTTTTTTTTTTTGGTTATTGGATAGATGCATGGCCTGAAAAATAGACTTTCGAGTTCTTCAAATTTTGTTGTCAATAGACGGATGCATTGCAAGCAAAAGATGCTTTGGGCATGTCGAGCATTATAGATGTTTTTTTTTTAATCATTTACAAGAGAAATGCTTTGATGTGTTGGGTGTTATAGAAAGAAAAAAGCCTTATGCATATTTGTGTAATGATTTCATATAATAGCAAAAAGTCTCTCTCAATTAAGTGATGTGAGTTTAAATTA
>CP097510.1:102860130-102947129 GCA_023547065.1 Musa troglodytarum | reverse complement strand
ATTAAGCAGTTTTTCAAATGGCCATCCTGGTGTTGTTCGAACGAAAGAAGGTGGAACTGCGCCATTGTCTGAAGGAATGGAGTACCATAACCGACTGATACATTCCTCCCACTTTCCTTTGCTTGGTCCATACTGATACAACATTGATCCGCTTCTTGATAGGAATTTGAATAAGTATTTTAAATGGGCATCTTGATCTTATTTTAGTGATAGAAATAGAGAAATGGTCCAAAGCTTCAACAAATGGAGTAGTAAACTTGATGGGGCTTTTTTTTTTTTTTTGTAATTTCCTTTGCTTGGTCCATCTTATATAAGGTTTGATCGACGTCTTCTTCATTCTTTTTCTTAGTTGAAATATAAAGAATTTTCTCTGGTGGCCATCTTTATGTTGTTTCAGAGAAAGAAAGGGGGAAATGGTCCAAAGCTCTGCTCTTCCTTCCGGGGGCCATCACTTTTGGCCTGGGAACCTGGCAGCTCTTCAGAAGACAGGAGAAGGTCAGCAGCTCCTTTGTGATGGTTCCCATAGGACTGCCACTTTTGCTGAACTATAAAGATAAGATTTTGATGGGGTTTTTTTTTTTCTATTTCTCTGTTTGTTTCAGATAGAAATGTTGGATTACAGGAGGAAAAGACTGGAGATGGAACCATTAAAGTGGAACGAGCTATCTTCCTCAGATCATGACTTCAATTCTTTAGAGTTTAGGAAGGTTATCTGTGAAGGTGATTTTGATGAGAGCAAGTCAGTATATGTCGGTCCTCGGTCTAGGAGCATATCAGGAGTGACAGAAAATGGGTTTTATGTTATTACTCCTTTGGTTCCAAGGATAACTGGGCCTGGAAGGTAAGTTCTTGGATTAAATGCACTTATATGTATATGTTTTTTGTTCTATTAGATGTCCTTAGTTGCAATCTTGAGTTTCTCTGTTGGACATGATCTGGGTGTCACTGTTGGATTTACAACTGAATAATATAAAGGGAAGTTAGTGGCGATTTCAGCAATATAGATGCAATTTATTAAAATCATGATCTAACCCATTTTATATGCCTTTTTTTGGTGATCAAGAATTGATTACAGTAACAACAATTTAAGGTCGGCTGCAGGGATTTCTTATACCATTGAGCTCAGGTCTAGACACTGATTATAACTGATAAATGTAATGCAAATAAAATATTATGGCTATGTGTAACACCATAAAAGAGACGATCACACTGATTTGAGTATGTAAATTGATCGATTAGGCAAAGGGCCAGAATCTAAATTAAAATTGTCCCAGAATGAAACTAAATGTTTCAAAATAGGGTTCATATAATGTAATGCAATTAAAATATTATGGCTATGTGTAGCACCATAAAGAGACGATCACACTGGTTTGAGTATGTAAATTGATCAATTAGGCAAAGGGCCAGAATCTAAATTAAAATTGTCCCAGAATGAAACTAAATGTTTCAAAATAGGGTTCATATAGATCAATATAATATTCTTTAACAAGTGTTAGGTATGCTTTTTCTTTCACATAATTTATCAATTTAAGCTTTTGAAGGCATCTTTAAATAGAGCCATCTTACCTTACTATGTTGCCAAATGTCCACATACATGTCTAAGCTTGCATACGGTCATAAAGTTTCCTTAATATGTTCATTGGCATGAAAAGTGTTGCTGCTATGGTCCAGGGTTGCCTAGTCATCTTAATGCTTGTTATTGCTCCAAGTGACTTGCATAGCTACTGCTATGGTTTGCTTTTGTGGCATTTATAAGAATTTAGTTTCAAGATGTAAATACTAGTTTAGCATGATTAGGATGGGGAGTTGTACCTTGGAGAAATAAGATCCTCTTTTAATTCTAGCTCATATGTATAGCCATACAATTATGTACAAACCTTTATGCATGTGGCATCAAATTTGATTCATGATCAATGTGAGTCACTATCTTACCACTGAATATATTCGTTGTTTTCCATTTTAGATTTAGATGGTGCAATTTATGCTCCATATTATCTGTGTCTGTGACAGTATATTATTCTTGTGTCCATTTCGTTGATGAGTCACACTTATCTTGGTTTACTCAAGTTGAAGGAACCTTGGGAACACTGCTTGGGACTACAATTGTTCTTAATCATTTACATCTCTGTGTTGAGAGTCACCTTTGACAATTGCGAGCAAAATCTAGTATGTTGACCCATTGGTAGCATCAAGCTAGTAGCACTATTGAAACACATGAATAACCTTTGTTGGAAAGACATTTGAGGTAGAGGATTTATGCAATTTATGGTTTTAAATCTTGACTATACGGATTGGTACTGACCAGTATTTATTAATCCGACTAGATGCTAGTATTCAAACATATAAGTGTGATACTATTCATTTTTTACTTTTATTATTTTATTCAGTAAAATCGGTTGGTACAGTTTGGTCTAATCTAATATATTGGTACCATACCGATCTAGTAGGTTACCAATATCAATACCAAACTGAGATTTAAATCCTTAGTGCAACTAATATGTGAAATGAAGATATTTACACAAGTTGAAACATGAAAAATAACTTTGAGAATTAACAGTTATGTTATTCCAAGTAATGTCATATGTTGTGTGGCTTGTGCCAGTTCTGAGACGTCTGTTTTTAAGATGAATTCTGTATACCATTGCATTCGATATTTTCAAATGTGAGTAATAAAGACAATTTGTTGCTTGTCTCATAATAGAATAACTGTTACTAGTAACAAGCTAACAAAGCAATCAGTTGGAGATATGGAAGTACTGCACACCTGAACCATTATAGGAGACACATATAAGGTGGAAAATCTGTGCATCTCATGTGTAAGAAAATGCAATTAACAACAGCTATTCAAAAAAATAACCTTTTCTGAATTAATGGCTATGTGGTTCCAAATTATCTTATAATTGTGCACTCTCTTTTGGGTATTTGTGTTCCTAAGATAAATAAAATGGAAGATTTAAATTGATCATCAGATTCTGAACAGTTAAGGGAATCAGTTGCCTATGCCATAACCTCTACATTATGGTGTTAAAGTGCGCCTACTTTTACTGAATGCTACAGGCTTCTATCATTTGGTAAAGGCTTCTATAGTGATACAGGTAGAGGACCGAAATTCTACGATGAGTTAGAATATTTATTTGCTGGGTCACTTTTAATGTATTTTTATTTTTTTGAAAATCCTTCAGTATGAGATTGATTTGTGCAATTTCTTATTGTGGTCTTACTGAATAAATTTTGTGAAACAAAATTGTATGATATGATACATGATTGAGGTGAATATCAATCACCAGTAAAGAATTACTTCTAATTATTCTTCACTGTTAGAATGATCATTCTTGACCGATATTTGATTGCTGAAAGAAACATTGCCGACATAAATCTTTAAGAAATTTTCTGTCAGTGTGCAGCTTCCTGTCCTAGTTAACAGAGGATGGGTCCCTCGTGGTTGGCGGAAAAAGTTAGAAAATTCAGAGAATTCTGGCAGATCCTCAACTCCAAAAATAGTAGATGCAAAGCAAATTGAAGGAAGTGCATGGTGGAAGTTTTGGTCCAAGGAATCCACAGTCACAAAGGTGTTTGCAAGTCAACTTTTGGTTTATGCCGATGTCAATGTTATTTTTTTAAATTGAAAATATGTGATGTGACAGTTGACGGCACCCCTTTGCTTATTGTACTGTTTTCTACATCAAGTTCTTTTATTCTTAACTGTATTGATATTATGATTTACAAGTTTCAAATTCAGAATATATTCCATAGAGCTTCTACCTGTCATAGTTTTTAAAACTGCACACCATAGTTTGTTGCAGCCCATAAATGAATCTTATGCTCTTTCTCAGACATTGAATGAATCTGTTCTTGAACAACCTTGTCACAAATATTTCAGTATAATGTAAATATGTCTACTGTTTTTCTTCTCTTTTTCTGTCTTTTATCCCTCTTCCATTTCTCCTTTACTAATGAATGCCTTTTTGCTAAGAATACATATAATATAGAAAACTCATTGACTTATACTTCATAAATTTGCATTATTATTTGGATCTAAACTTGCATTGCACAAAAACAGAAGCTTGTATACTTGTATCATGAGTCATACTTAGAGCTTTATGTTTTGTATGTCTTCAAAGCTAGATACCCCTTATTCAATGGTATCCTAAGTTCATATAGGAAATATGATGATGAGGAAAATGCCAGGCTTATAAGGCACCAGGGTCACCTATTACACTAATGTGTCAGCCTTGTCTTGGCACTTGTCCAACCATAGCAAGAAACCTACCTTAGAAAAGAATGACCCGTCCTTGGCTGTAGAGAATAGAGATGTTGCAGGGGTTGCTCACCATGGGAAAAGGGGAGGAAGAGAGAAGAGATGATGTCAGCCGCTGCAGAGCACCCTCCATAAAGAGGAGAAAGAAGAGGGAAGAAAGAGGAGAGATAAGGAAACGGAAAAGAGAGAAGACGTGGGGGAGAGGAGACATGATCCACCATAGAAAGTTGGCAACAAAAATTCAATGGCAGAAACACTAGGTTAAAGAGTGCACTGCAGGGGCAGACAGTTTTTCTTTTTCTTTTTTCCTTTTTTCGGGGAGGCTAGGCTTGAGTTGTCTGAGTCAGCCTAAGAAAGTGTGTTAATTGAGATTTGAGGTCATAATTTTGTCATATGTTTTCTATAACAAGGTTTCAGTAGACTTGTATTGCAACTAATGCATTACGAGATCTGTGGCCTTCTCTCTTTATCTGATTCATGGGCCTCCACCATCCTTTGCTGCCTTGAGGGGATCTCACCTTGTTAGAGTACCATTTCTTCAGTTTGTTAAACTATCAGTGTGATTGACACTATTACATGGAGTCCTGTGTGAACGAATTCATTCTGGATGCTATTGCCCAGCCAGATACATTCAAGAAATCTGGATGCTTATCAAATTCTTTGTTTTTGAATTTTTTTAGTCTGTGAAGTCTAAACAAGGGGTTTATCCAATACAACATTATTGAGCGTAGTTTTCTCCTTGCAAATTTACAGAATGTTCCAACGTCTATGTTTAAGACACCATCATAATAAGTAAATAGCATAATATTCTATTCTATTATTTTTACTCAATTGTTTCTTTTACTTCTTAATAAATTAGATGCGTGATTGTGTTTTAGTCATACTGTTTTGCCCATATTTACATAATAGATATACTTGCTAACATGTTGGAATTTAATGTTCATGCTGGCTTAGATAATCATAAGGGCCAGAGTCTTGCTTGCTGAAGGAAAAATAAAACGCATTATTCACATATTTTTATGTTGGTGCCCAACACCTATGAGGTTAACCATCTCAGTTTATATTTCAGCCAAGTTCAAAATGATGTTTAGGATAAAAATAATTCAAAGGCTAAACATAAAAATTGTTCTCTAAGTATAGTTGACAATTATAACATGCCATCTACAGCTTGTCTCCTGCTATCTGATTTGGCAACCATGAACTTGCAGGTGGAAGAGAATAGCACGGCTCCCACACGTGTTATTGGTGTAGTTCGAGGAAGTGAGAAACCTAGCATATTTGTTCCGGAGAATGATCCCAGCACTGGTCAGTGGTTTTATGTTGATGTTCCAATGATTGCTCGAGCATGTGGTGTCCCAGATAATACTCTTTATATTGAAGACATCAATGAAGATGTCAGCGCAAGCAATCCTTATCCAATCCCAAAAGATGTCAACACCTTGATCCGTCATTCAGTCATGCCTCAAGACCACTTGAACTATACATTTACATGGTATGTGAGTTTGATGGCCTAGTTTTTGTTTGAAGATTTACATGGTATGGGTGGCAATTATGCAACCATTTTAGCAAATATGAATTTCGAGTTAGTGGAGTTATGTCTATGATCTGAACAGAAATTTCTATCTTCATATTTATAATCATTTGTATACTCATGTTGATCACACCTGCTAGTTCATATCTAATTTGACATTTATTGTCTGCTATGTTTAGGTACTCCTCTCGGCTGCTGTGACATATATGGCTCTGCGTCGTATTAGGCGAAGAAGTCACGGAGATAGTGGAGTTGTGAAAGCATGCATATCTTCGGTGAGTTTAAAATGGAATTATAGTACTAGCTGCACTCATTTACAGTTGCCTGGAGGTTCTGAGTAGACTAGCATAAAGCCTCTTTGGACCGTCGAATAAATATGTTACGATCAGACATTGGCGATCACCCACGAGTTGTACCAATTATGTTCCTGGAACAGTGAGTGATATGATTGGGATATTTTCTTTTATAAACTCTAGCACTTGGGGCTTGGTTTATTTATTGTCCAAATGTATTTTGGCAGAACAATGCTGGGAATCATTATGTTATTTTGTTCTGCATTTTCTTTTTCTCTTCCATCCTTGTTTTGTGTTTGTGTAAGTTACTGAGCTTCATGAAGTGTAGAGACTTTTCAAGAAATGAATGAAGATATTGCGCACAAGTTTTACCGGTGATGTTTCTTGGTATCGAGCTTCATGTTGGATTGCCAGTTCTTCGTTTTAACCTTTGTTTTCTTTCTCTGTTTTGGTTTTCATCCTTGCAATGGTAGATGAGTCGAGGACCAAGGTTTTCTTTCTCTGATGCATACAGTTGTGATGAAGATTTTGTTGACCAAGGTTTATTTGTCAATAAATGCAGTAGATAACATGCCTTTGAATAGAAGATCAATTATATTATAGTCATAAAACAATACATGATGAAAGCAACAGCATTCTTATCGAAGCAAGATCAAGATGAAAGCTTCACTTAGTATAAAGTGATACAAAGAGATGTCTTCTTAGATAATAGCTCTTCTTTTTTCTCGCGCTGAACGCAAATAGAAATTATGGTCCCAGTACACATTTAAGTTAAAAGGGAAAATAAAGGAAAAAGAAAAAGCACATCGCTTCCAAGCTGCCAAGTTGCTTCAAACCTAAATGGTAAGGGAAGTGAACACCAATCAAAGAGACTTCTGATCGATCCCGCAAAAGAGAAGTTGAGACACACATGGGAAACAAAAATAAAATGCGAACAAGCCAGTACGAACAGAGAGAGTATGACACACCTTACACAGACGACGACTAATCTACTTGCGCTAAGCCTGTGTTTGTCTGATGGACCAAGCACAAGACTTCCGAGTAATCCTGGAACAAGGAAGAAGTTGGCGTACGTGTGAACCAAAAAGCACGCAAGGCAACCGGAAAGAGAAGAAGAACACGACTTACAGAGACGATTCCTCTGCTCATGCTGAACCTACGTTGGTGTCGTACATGTATGGATTCTTGTTATACCAAATGAACTCGTTGGCATCGATGGCCCGAATCCTGACCTCCGGTATCTGGCTGATGATCTCCCAGTTGACCTCGCCCATGAGACACCTCTTCAACAATGGCAAGCTGCACTGCAGCTCAAGCTTTCTGAAACTTTGCTGCTGCTCAACGAGATCCGACAGCCATGGCGGCAGGCACTCCGCTGATAGCGGACAAGACAGATGCAGGTGTTGCAAGCCAGCCAGATCTCCCACGTACTCCAAGCTCGGGCAGTCATCCACTTGCAGATGCTTCAGTGAGGGGAGATTTGATATACGCCGCAAGCTGTGGTTATGCTTGAGAGTGAGGTTGTCAGTCAGAAAGTCGAGGTTCTTGATTTCTACAAAGCTGTGAGTGCGCTCCTTGTAGAGTACTTTCAAGTTGGTCGGGCAAAGGCCTCCCGGAAGAGCCCGCAGCTTGGGACAGTCCACGAGCCAGAGCTCCTTCAGATTAGGGAGCAGCTTACGATGGCTGCTGCGTCTGCTATCTTCAGCGGCGGACTCGTCGATTCTCGGAAGCCTGACAGGATTTTGATGACGTGACAGGTCGGAGTTGGTCAAATGAATGTCTCGACTTCCGACCAGATCTAGCTCAGATCGTGGCTGGCTCGGATCTGGACGTGAATCTGGTATTGCTCGGCGGATTGTCAGTGAACAGAATGCAGCCTGTCGTCTCAGTGCAAGCGTGGTTTTATCTTGCACTGATGTCAACCATTTTGTCCAGTTGGGCATGTTGAAGAATTGCATTACCTCAAGCTTGGGAAATGCCCGAAATCCTTGTAAACTCCGGCGATCGCTGAGGAATTCAGCACCAATGGTTATGATTGCATTTGCCCCGTTAATGGATAGGAACTTTAGCTCCGGAAGCAGGCCCAGCGGAGGAAGCTCCGAGCATGATGGAAGATCATGAATGCTCAAGTATGACAGCGAGGGGAAAGCAGTGTCGAGGGAAGACACCGTCATCCATCTCGGAAAACAATTACCGGGAAAGAATTTGATAGAAAGATACTGCAGGCTTGGTGGGGGACAGAGTCCATGGCATATCCTCCGAGCTCTTTGGCTTTGCTCCACGGTGCGTTGCGCTCGATCTGGACTCATGCAGAATAGATGCAATTGCCTGAGAGCAGATTTGTTGCCAAGTACGGATTCTCCGGTTGTTGTTGCCCTATCCAATCTGTATATGCTCAGAGACCTCAGCTTGGCCAAAGGTTGCAGCTCCTTCAACTCACCATCATCGCTGACGATGAACATGTCGAGCTCGCTGAGATTTGTGAGTGACCCCATTCCCTTGGCAAGGATGTTAATGGAGTGTCCTGCAGTCGAAGACATTGTAGATTGTACAGCTTCGTGATGGCCTTCGGAAGTTTTCTCATGGATTTGCAGCCCGAGACGCTCAAAGTTTGCAGATTCCGAAGGCCCCCCACAGATTCGGGGATCCCCCGTATCTTTGTTCGATCAAGATCCAAGTGCCTAAGATGTGATAGTTCTCCGATGGACTTGGGAAGACACTCGATGGATGTGTCGTTCAGAAGCAGGACTCTCAAGTTCCTTAGCTTTTTAAACAGATCATCTCCAATTGTATGGGCACGAGGGCTATCAAAGATGAGCAAAGATCTTAAACACTTCTCTTCAACGATTCTATCGGGGATCTCTAGTCTCTCCCCTGTGTTTGACGTTGACAATCGACGAAGCTTATTTAATGGGTTCGTATTCAGTGATTGGAGATCACTGACATAGACGCCCTCTCCTTGGATCAAGGACTGGGCAAGAGATCTCAAAAGATCATGCATGGTGCATCTGCTGCCGTCTACAAAGGTGGGATCAAGTCCTGGAAATAATCCTCCGCTATCTCTTCCATCGACAGTTCTCCGTTCTCCTCTGTGAAACCTTCAGCCACCCAAAGCCGGGTAAGATCCCTACGGTACATATCAGCCTTGTCGGGAAACAAAGAGCAATGCAGAAAACACTGCTTGAGATGAGAAGGTAAATCTTCATAACTCAAGTACAAAACCCCCGGTACTTTCTCATCGAGCTTCTTCATCCTCCATAGATCACTTCTGAGAACCCTTTCCCACTCCATCGTACTTCTCTTGGATCTTAAAACCCCCGCAAGAACCTTGATTGCGAGAGGAAGTCCATCACATTTTTGAACCATTTTACTTCCAATTTCTTTGAATCTGGAAATATCGTCTCTCTATTATCCCAAACCGTCTTCCACAGTAATTCCCAGCCACACTCTTCATCCATTTTCTCAACATGATGAATATTGTCTCCCATATTTCTTGCTACGTTTTCGTTTCTAGTGGTAACTACGATCCTGCAATTACTGGTTGCTCCAAGCATCAAAGGGTTATTGAGTAAATCTTCCCATACCTTTGGACTCCATACATCGTCTAATACCAGAAACAAATTTCTCGATAGGAGGGAAGCAAGTTTAGGTTCAAGTTCCGCTCTACTCTCAGCTCCTTCAACACTTCCTACGCTTCTAATCATTTCTTTGAGCAAATCAGTCTCTGAATAGTTCTTCGTGACGCACAACCACACTCGAATCGGATAGTTTTGTATGATCCTTTCATCATTGAATACTCTACGCGCTAGAGTGGTCTTCCCAATCCCACCCATCCCGACAATCCCAAAAACAACACACTTTGAAGTCTCACTGATCTCTACTATGGAGTTGATCAGATTTTGGGCAGAGCCTATGATTTGGGTTCCTATGATGCCTGCCTTATCCTCTATGGAAGATGCCTCACCAGATCTTGCTGGGTGAATTAGGATGTCTTTTTCAGTGATCTCTACATCTGGTATTATAGATCTATCTTCCGTGATCTCTTTCAGTCTATCATTAAGTCTTTTTATTCTACCACTGATTTGATAGCGGTGTTTGATAGATTCAAAGTAAGAAGAACTTCGCGAGCTGGAAGGATTGCTTACCGCAAAAGTCGTCGATGCCCGACTCTTCAGCAAGCTGCCACCTTCGATGATGCAAAGATCGATGATATCATCGGCGTCGTACATGACATCCTTCAACTCCCTCACCCAGGTGTCCATGTCCGGATCTACATGCCTCCTTTTCTCTGCAGTGCGAAGAAAGCCTTTGATCCTCTCCATTCTTCTCACGAGCTTTTTGACCTCCGCCCCCACGCGTAGCACTTTGCATATCTCTCCCTCCGCGAAGTTGGCTATCTTTTGGAGGAACCCTTTTACTAACACCATTGCCATCTCGTAACACAGCTCAAGAAGATCTAGGTGAGTGTCTCCAAAGTGAAGATCTGATTTCTGATTTATAGGATAAGATCTACGTCGAGCATAAATATGTTCCGGAATCAAGGCCCCATTTCCATAAGGGAGGAGTCTTCCACAGCATGCATGTGCCCATTGGTCCAATTGCCAGCTACTTCTTCACCGTGCATGCCGTGAAATAAATAATCTGCCTTATTTTCTTATGACTTGTTGGTCTTTGTTTATTATGTGATGAAATAAGTAGTCTGCATGTGACTCGTGTGGCAACATTATATATATAGTGTTATGGTCAACAACTTTTTGCCGTCGCCTCGGGGCCGTCGCGGCTGGGTTCGGGTCCGAATGCGCAGGGGTCGCCTCATCGATCTCCGGGCATGAAGCCGACGTTGAGTCGGGAGAAGCTGATCATCCGCTCGGCCAGGGTCGGTTCCTTCATCTGGTGGCCAGCTCGCTGCATGCCCCTCGGTTCCTGCACACAGGTCAGGTCGGGGGTTTCCCATCCCGACCCCTCCGATGCTTAAGTCAGTGTCGGATAGGAGTGAGTAGAGTGTTTAATAGAGAGAGAGAGGTAGAGAGAGAGATCCTTTGGCTACCGATGTCTCGAGGTCAATGTTGCTCCTCTCTACGATGGGAACTCGGTTCTGCCATGCAGCGATGGGAGCTCGGGTGCTGTCATGCAGTGATGGGAGCTCGGCTGCTGCCATGCAGCGAGGGGGAGAGTGGCTGCTGCCGTGCAGCGAGGGGGAGAGTGGCTGAGAGAGTCTTCTTCCCCTCCTCCTCCCTTCTTCTCCCCGACTGCCAGTTCTCCTCCTTCTCCTCCTCCCTTCTTCTCCCCGACTGTCGGTTCTCCTCCCTCCCTTTCTCCTTCTAAACGTAGAGGTCTTATAGGGAAGATTACTGTTGGTGATGTGGCCCTCCGCAGGGTCGTACTGATGGCGTGCTTCGGTCTCCTGCGGAACCGGGGAAGAGCAGAGGGAGAGGACGTCTGTCGGTCAACCCTCGCGACAGTCAGCCGCAGGAGGGGCTGAGACGTCACCATGACGGGAACCACAGGGGCCGGGGTCACATCACATTTAATACCCCTAACACTACCCCCCTCAAAAAGCCACTCCTGCGGGACGGACCTCGAGGGTAGGGGGTGGTGCTTGGAGAAACTCGGTTGCACATGAGTGACCGGTTGAGCCCTCGGTCGGAGGTTCTGCTTGTCGTGGCATTGACTGAATCACTGTGCAAGATAAGGGGTCGAGGCGCCGCTCAAGACCCAGAAAACCGACGGTCGAGCCGCTGCTCAAGACCATGACAACCGAACCGCCGTTCGGGATAAGGGGTCGAGCCGTCGCTCAAGACCCAGAAAACCGGTGGTCGAGCCGCCGCTCAAGACCCAGAAAACCGGTGGTCGAGCCGCCGCTCAAGACCCAGAAAACCGGTGGTCGAGCCGCCGCTCAAGACCGTAATAACCGAACCGCCGTTCGGGATAAAGGATCAAGGCGCCACTCAACTCCCTATTGCCGAACCGCCATTCGGGTAAGGGGTCGAGGCCCGCACAAGACCCAGAAGACCACTGGTCGAGCCGCCGCTCAAGACCGTAATAACCGAACCGCCGTTCGGGATAAGGGGTCGAGCCGCCGCTCAAGACCGTAATAACCGAACCGCCGTTCGGGATAAGGGGTCGAGCCGCCGCTCAAGACCGTAATAACCGAACCGCCGTTCGGGATAAGGGGTCGAGGCGCCACTCAACTCCCTATTGCCGAACCGTCGTTCGGGTAAGGGGTCGAGGCCCGCACAAGACCTAGAAGACCCAAGGTCGAGCCGCCGCTCAAGACCGTAATAACCGAACCGATGTTCGGGATAAAGGATCAAGGCGCCACTCAACTCCCTATTACCGAACCGCCGTTCGGGTAAGGGGTCGAGGCCCGCACAAGACCCAAAAGACCACTGGTCGAGCTGCCGCTCAAGACCGTAATAACCGAACCGCCGTTCGGGATAAGGGGTCGAGGCGCCACTCAACTCCCTGTTGCCAAACCGCCGTTCGGGTAAGGGGTCGAGGCCCGCACAAGACCTAGAAGACCAAAGGTCGAGCCGCCGCTCAAGACCGTAATAACCGAACCGCCGTTCGGGATAAAGGATCAAGGCGCCACTCAACTCCCTGTTACCGAACCGCCGTTCGGGTAAGGGGTCGAGGCCCGCACAAGACCTAGAAGACCAAAGGTCGAGCCGCCGCTCAAGACCGTAATAACTGAACCGCCGTTCGGGATAAGGGGTCGAGCCGCCGCTCAAGACCCAGAAAACCGATGGTCGAGCCGCCGCTCAAGACCTGGATAACCGAACCGCCGTTCGGGATGAAGGATCGAGGCGCCACTCAACACCCTGTTACCGAACTGCCGTTCGGGTTAAGGGGTCGAGGCCCGCTCAAGACCCAGAAAACCTGTGAGCTTCTCGTTCTAACACAGATCTAGTAGCATGTAGAAGATCAGATTCAGCTCTGCTGCTGCAGAATTCTTTTGCGATGCACCGCACAGCCCCTGCTGCAGCAATGGCTTCTGTATGAGGGAGGTCAGCTCGTGGGGAGCTTCTCCAATGAGCGCACCGGTTGCCGATCTGCTGCGATATTTTCCCCTTGAGGCTGCAGCTCGAAAGGTCCATGAAGATTAAGTTGCATGGCCTGCTCGCTCGATGGGAAGTCCGTAAGATATTGCAAAGGAGTAACGACAATCAAGCATCATACGCGGCCGGCATGGCTCGGGTAGTTTTTGGCGCGGCTTGGTGCGGCTACAATACATGCGATGAAGTGCCGACGTGAGTGGCCGGCGTCACGGCTCGGGCTTTGGTCGAATAGCAGTTTGGTGCAGCAGAACCATGCAGCGGATTGCGTCACAGCCGGCTGGGCATTAGCTGGCCGAGCGTCGCGGCTCGGGCGTTGCGAGCAGCGGCAGTGCGTACCGCAAACCACGCAGCGAAGGATTGTAGCTCGGGCATTGACAGAACAGCTGCTTGTTGCAGCGATGAACCACGCAGCAGTGGTTGCCGAGCATCGCAGCTCGGGCGTTTGCTGAGCAGCTGCTCGGTATAGCTGCAAACCATGCAGCGAAGGAGTTGCCGAGCATCGCAGCTCGGGCTTGGGCCGAGCAGCAGCTTGGTGCAGCTGCAAACCACGCAGCAAGGTGCTGAACGTGTGTGCCGAGCACTGTAGCTCGGGCTTCGGCTGCCGAGCAGCGCACTTGGGCTCAGTTTTGGCCGAGCGGCTGCATGAGGCAGCGACACAGCGATGTGTCGCCGAGCATCGCAGCTCGCTGCCGAGCTGCTTGGTGTAATCGCTAACCATGCAAGAGGCGACATGGTGGCCGAGCATCAGAGCTCGGGCTTCCGCCGGCGGCGCACTCGGAGCTCAAATTTGGCGGCGGCTGCATGAGGCAGCGACGTAGCAACGTGTTGCCGAGCATCGCAGCTCGGACTTCCGCTGCCGAGCAGCGCACTCGGACTCAGATTTGGCCGAGCGGCTGCATGAGGCAGCGACGTAGCGATGTGTTGCCAAGCAGCGCACTCGGGCTCAGATTTGGCCGAGCGGCTGCATGAGGCAACGATGAACCATGCAGCGAAGCACTGAACATGGTTGCCGAGCAAGTAGCTCGGGCTTCGCTGCCGGCGCGCTCGCTTTATTCGCCGAAGCGCTTGGTAAGCGCTAACCATGCAGCGGGCGATGACATGGTGGCGAGCAGAGCTCGGGCTGCCGAGTAGGCGCACTCGGGCTCAGATTTGGCCGAGCGGCTGCATGAGGCAGCGACGCAGCGATGTGTCACCGAGCATCGCAGCTCGGGCTTTTGGCGAGCAGCTGCTTGGTGCAACTGCTAACCATGCAGCGAAGGGTTGACATGGTGGCCGAGCATCGCGCTCGGGCTTCGGCCGGCAGCGCACTCGGGCTCAAATTTGGCGAGCGGCTGCATGAGGCAGCGACACGGCGATGTGTCGAGAGCATCGCAGCTCGGGCTTCACGCCGAGCAGCGACTCGACTCAGATTTGGCGGCGGCGCATGAGGCAGCGACATAACGTGTTGCCAAGCATCGCAGACTTCTTCGCGCGAGCAGCGACGGCTGATTTTGGCCGAGTGGCTGCATGAGGCAGCGGCGTGAGATGTGCTGTTGCATCGCAGCTCGGGTTTTCGTGAGGCGCTGGCGAGATGGGGCTAACCTTGCGACAACGGGCCCTCCTTCTAGCGCCAATCTGTTATGGTCAACAACTTTTTGCCGTGGCCTCGGGGCCGTCGTGGCTGGGTTCAGGTCCGAATGCGCAGGGGTCGCCTCATCGATCTCCGGGCAGGAAGCCGACGTTGGGTCGGGAGAAGCTGATCATCCGCTCGGCCAGGGTCGGTTCCTTCATCTGGTGGCCAGCTCGCTGCATGCCCCTCGGTTCCTGCACACAGGTCGGGTCGGGGGTTTCCCATCCCGACCCCTCCGATGCTTAAGTCAGTGTCGGATGGGAGTGAGTAGAGTGTTTAATAGAGAGAGAGGTAGAGAGAGATTCTTTGGTCATCGATGTCTCGAGGTCAATCTTTGCTCCTCTCTCTCGATGGGAACTCGGTTGCCATGCAGCGATGGGAGCTCGGGTCATGCGGCGATGGGAGCTCGGTGCGCCATGCGATGAGGAGCTCATTGCTGCCATGCAGCGAGGGGGAGAGTGGCTGCTGCCGTGCAGCGAGGGGGAGAGTGGCTGAGAGAGTCTTCTTCCCCTCCTCCTCCTCCTCCTCCTTCTTCTCCTCCTCCCTTCTTCTCCCCGACTGCCGGTTCTCCTCCCTCCCTTTCTCCTTCTAAACGTAGAGGTCTTATAGGGAAGATTACTGTTGGTGATGTGGCCCTCCGCAGGGTCGTACTGATGGCGTGCTTCGGTCTCCTGCGGAACCGGGGAAGAGCAGAGGGAGAGGACGTCTGTCGGTCAACCCTCGCGACAGTCAACCGCAGGAGGGGCTGAGACGTCACCATGACGGGAACCAAGGGGCCAGGGTCACATCACATTTAATACCCCTAACATATAGAAACTCAAATTAAAAATTCAAAATTCCTGGAAGATGGTGAAACAATGACACTTTTAAAACTCAAAAAGTCAAAAAACAGATACAACTAAGAAACATGCTCAGAAGAACTCATGAGACAAACATTGTAGAGTGCAAAGAGACACAAAGAATTGGCAAACAATGAAAGCACATGATTTTATTCAACAATACAAAACAGGTACAAACAATATTCTTATTCAAGTCTAGATTTGAGAAAAATACATAAACATTTAAAAGAATAGAGAATGGAGCAACTTTTGAAACAAACTAGTCACGAATGAATATTACAAATAATAGATAATGTAAAACTAATGCATGTAAAGCACCAAATATCAATCTAATGAATGTGAAATTGCGAGTTGTGTGGAAGTAATGAGCTAAAGCTTTCACCAACTTCCACCAAGTTTGATTGTGTCGTCCCACAAGCTGGGGCAAAAGTTATCCCCATGAGAGACGACTGTTTCCAAGTTACAATAAGCTTTTAGCTAAAGTGAATCTATTAGGACTAGAATTGGCAACCTAATTTCTCATGAATACGGAGTAATTAGACTAGTGATTACAACATTATGATAACTAGCGAGGCCAAGGAACTCACTGGTTCATCTAATAAGAATATTAATGCTTGCTGTCTACCAGTGCCGGCATTGAATTCCTATGCCAGACCTTATCCTGTTCTTCCTATCGATGCCAATGGCAGGCATGGTCAGCTATCATCTAAACGCTACTTCTTTATGACTTGGTCCTCTGGATTCCATATGCCAACTCCTTTCACACTGTATATGTGATGAAATAAATAGTATGCATGCTGCATGCGGTAGTTTGTCGCAACATGTGTTTGAAACTTATCATCATTTCTCACTACAGCTCAAGAATGACTAATTGATGGTTTCTAGGATGATGCAGCTTGTGTTATCCTTGATTTGTTGTGACTTGCTCACCATTGACTAATTGCCAGCCGCTACGCTACCAAAGAAGGTCGGAGACGTTAATGCTCAACTCCACCGCTACCAGCTTTGAATTCCCAAACCCAAGCACCTTCTTCCCATCCACTTGTGTCGATTCCGAGCTCATCAAGCTGGTGTCAAATGTGATGTCCTCTGACCTGGGTGTTGGAGGGGGATTTTGGTCGTCGACCCTCGGCATTCTTCTTTCTTTATCTTGCTGGTTTGCTTGCTGCATTCATTTACAGTTACATGTAAGTTCTTTGGGCAAAACTGGCATTAGCCTTATGGAATGTCAAATAACGTGTTACGATAAAAAATTAGCAATCACGTTTGAGTTACTTCAATTTTTTTACCTTTGTTTCATCCTGCTTAACTCAAAATTTGATTATTCGATACGAATGCTGATTACGAGTCAATCGATGTTCTTCCTTTACATTTGTGATGATTTAATCTTGAAGGATACCACCCTTGTTTTGTTGGTGGAATTAACACAATAAATCTAGGTCAAACATGCTTTAGATCCAAAATTAAATTTTAAAATATTTTCATAAAATTTATTAAATTCACAATAATATATATGAAATCCTATAATAATTATAAAATATATTAATATGGAAGCATACCTGATGAATCCATCGAAGTATTTTCTAAATTAATTGATGCTTTAGCTTTCCAATTGTAAAGTATCCTTAAGAAATTTAGATTTCTGTTTGATGGGTAAAAAGAAACTACATTCGATACTGCAACCCGGGGACCATAACCCTATTTATAATCATAACTGATGAATCTATAATTTTGATTATATTCATAATTGATGAATCCGTAATTATACTTCAAGAGTTTCATATTCCTAACTTATTCGGTCATTAAGTTAGAAATATGACTGATGGTATCAACATAATTAATTTTCATGATAATTATGTTCCTTAGCCAAATAAATTTACTTTGATTATAACACTTTAATTTTAGCTAATTAGAATAATAATTTAACATATTTAATTATACATATATGATCCTTAAAATTTTAACAATCTCCATCCGTATGTATCATTATAAATGTGATGTACTTTATGAGCTCAATAATATTATCATTATTAAATAAAATATATAATACAATGGCCATATTAATATAGGACCAAAGCGGTCTTCGCTATATCAATCATAACTAAACCCATCAATGATCACTAATATTAATATAACCAAATGATATAGATTAATCATAAAATATGTAGCATGAAAATTATATAAATATGATTATATATGTCAATTTTCAACTGGTCCAACTTTATCTTTATAAGTTCATTAATAACTTTGATAGTTATAATTTACAAAGTATAATAAACTGAAGCTTTATTTTTGATCTAAAAATACCTATAGAATCCGGCATAGAATATTTAACAAATACATGACAAACTCCCACTAAACTGAAGTTTCCTCAAATTCTAATACACCCATATGAGTAGTATACTTATGAAAGACCTTAGGTGATACATCTTTTGTGAGAGGATTTACCAAAATAAAGTTTATTCCTAAGTGTTCTATAGAAACTTGTTTACTTTATACCATTTCTTTCACACAAATTAAACTTATTATTTCCAAATAAACAAGAATAACCAGATTTATCCAATAAAAAATAAAAATTAAATTTCATCTAAATGATGGTACGACAAAAATGTCTTTTAAATCCAAATAGTATATAGTACACAATAACAATCTAAATGTGCTTATAGCTTCTACTTCTATTGATTTTTTGTCCTCCACAGAAATGCATCTCTTAGTATTATTGGGCTTTTGGTAGCTTAGACAATCCCGCATTGAAACAATGATGTTAGTGATTGCACCGAAGTCTAACCACCAAGTGTTTCTAGGTACTGAAGTTAAATTAACTTCAAAATAAACCAAAGTAAGGAATATACCCTTTCTAGCACGCTAGGCGTGATATTTAGCATAGTCCTTTAAATGCCCAAATTTCTTACAAAAAATATAAGTATCAATTTTTTTTTTTTGTGTAGGACCTTTATCAGTCTCATTCTTTTTAGATTTGTATTTTCTTTTCTTATCCTTGTCTTTAGAGGTGCTTATCAAGTTGACACTTTTAATCTTTTCTTGCTTTAACCTTTCTTCTTCTTGCACATAATATAAAATGAGTTCATTAAAAGACCATTTATCCTTTTGGCAATTATAACTAACTTTAAATTGATTAAATTATGTAAGGAGAGATATCGAACCAAATGGACAAGTCCTTTAATAAACTAAGTTTTAGTGCTTTAAGCTTTGAAGCAAGATTAGATATTTCCTTTAATGTACTCTCTTATATTTCCTTTTCTATTGTATCTCATGGAAATTAAGCTTGGAAGCATAGTGCTTATTTTTGCTTTATCATTTTTAAGAAAATGCTTTTCTATTTTGGTAAAGAAATCTTTGATCTTAATAATCTCTTCGGATATTATAGCTCTAAAGGCCTCTGGAATGCCATGCTTAATGATCGTGAAACACATACGATTAGATCTGTCTCATTTCTCATAGTCTCCTTTCATTATGAGTACTATTATATGTAAGAGAAGCGGGTTGATTTTCCCTTAGTACAAGGTCCAGATCCATGTAGCCTAAAACGATCAGAATATTTTATTTCTAATCCTTAAAGTTAGTTCTATTTAGAACCAGTACTAAATTGAGGTTAGCAGATATTGAAACAAGAGAAGCTAAATAAAAGAATAATAGATAACCATAAATTATGCTCATATATATTATCATAAACATAAGTAAATTCAGATAATGATATAATCCATCTCAAGATACCAAGTGGAACATTAATATTAAAGTCCAAGTGCAACATTAATATCTTGACTTTAAACTTTAATATTAATTGCTACTGGTAGTCTTGTTGTAATGATCAAACATTGATAATAAGATATGTCAAATAATAAACCCTTCTTCGGATTGATTTATTATTCATATGTATAACTTTATAATTGTCATGTGTTTACCATTATAGATGTGTGTAAAATCCTGACAATCATTAACCTTCCTTTGGATCGGGTAATTACCATATGAATGTAAACATATATTACATTTAATATTTTCATAAGAAATATTACACATGAGAGGTCACTTTGGCAACTTCATGTATTAAATTACTCAATCTAATATTAAATAATTATTAATTAAATTTAAACCATATTAAAAAATTAGTTTGACATTAATTTGCTGACTTAAATATTTAAAGCATATAAATCATTTAATTTATGTCAACAAACAAAAACTTTATAGAACTAATATTATATTTAAACCAATATAATATTTCATGAATATTATAATAATATTATTAATAATTAAATTTATATATTGTAATAACATAATTAAATCAACATAATATTATAATAATTTTATTATTAATTAAATTTACATGGATTTAATTAATTAGATAAAATACAAAATGAATTTAGAGATTTATGCCTTGTGAGAATGAAAAGGTATCTCAAATTAAAGTGATCTAATATAAAAAAAACACACTGAACTAAGCGTAAAGCATACTATAGTATGATTACATAAAAACTATCATCTTACTCAATGATAAAATCAAATCACTTTAAAATACATATAAAAATATTATTAAAATATATAAAAAAATAAGTCTATATATTTAACAATCATTGTAGGATGGTTCTAATACCAATGTTGGTGGAATTAATATAATAAATCTGAATTAAACATACTTTATAGATCCAAAACTAAATTTTAGAATATTTCTATAAAACTTATTGAATTCATAATAATATACATGAAATCATACAATAATTATAAAATATATTAACACAAAAGCATACCTGATAAATCCATTGGAGTATTTTCTGAATTAATCGGATATTCGACTTTCCAATTATAGAATATCCTTAAGAATTTTAGATTTCTCTTTGACGAGTGAAGAGAAACTTCATTCGATACTACAATCGGGGACCATAACCTTATTTATAGTCATAACCAATTGTTAGGGACTTAGTGCCAGCGCTGAAACCGAATCGAAATCGAACGGGTCGTCTCGGTCTGCAGTTCGGGCCCGTCGATGGCTCCTGCTCACGCCCGTCGAGCTCTCCGAAAGGCGGCTGCGCGCTCCTCGGACGTCGGGATCGAGACCTGCAGCAGGGCGGGTTGGATGCTCCACCCGACCCCTCCGACGCCCAAGTCAGTGCTGGCCCGTCGGCCGGAGTTCCCCAGAGAGAATTGCGGGGTGTTCGAGTCTACTCACCTCTCGGAGTGTTCATGGAAAGAAGAAGAAGAAGAATGCTGACCAGAGAGTCCTGACCAGCCTCTCTCCCAGTCGTCCGTCCCCTTTCACTGTCTTACCTTTTCGGCTTAAATAGGTCGGACGGATGGCATGCTACCGGCTGTCTGCAGGTGGCGTACGGGCCTGACCTCGCAGGCCGGTGCCGTGGTCAACTGGGCGGGTAGTTGGGGCGTCTTGAGGAGCGGCGGCGTCGAGCGATCAAATCGTGGGGCGATGGAGCGCGAGGAGGCGATGGCGTCATCGGGTGTCTGATCAAGACCAGGTGTCTCGTCATACTTAGTACCCCTAACACTACCCCCCCTCAAAAAGCCACTCCTGCGGGACAATTTGGAGGGTTGGGGGGTGTTGCTCGGAAAAACCTGGTTGCCGACTGTTCTCGGGCGGAAGTTCTGCCGTATCGTGTCATAGTTGACCGAATCCCTTTGCAGGATACGGGGTCGAGGCGCCGCTCAAGACCCGGAAAACCGATGATCGAGAGCTTCGAGATCCACCGTAACGAACGGCGTACCGTTCGGGATAAAGAGAGGTCGAGGAACCTCAAGACCCAAAAACCATAGTCACCGAACCGTCGTTCGGGATATGAACGAGCCACGCTCAAGGCCTAGGAAGCCGATGGTCGGCGTCGCTCAAGACCATGTACCGAACCGCCGTTAGGATAAATGAAGTCGAGAGGCGCGATCCCTTGTTATGCCAACGTCCGTGTCGGGGGCGAAACCCTGCGTTGGACCCGTAAAACCAATGGCGAGCGCGCTCGAGGACCATGTACGAATAGCCCGTTGGGGTAAGAGGCGGCGGACGTCGGCTCCACGTTTACCGACCCGTCGTTTGGTACAAGGGGTCGAGTCACGCGCGACATAGAACGAGAATGGACCGAACGCGTTCGGGATAAAGAAGTCGAGAGACACCCGATCCTCGTTGCCAAGCCGGCGTCCGTGTCGAGGCGAAACTGCGCTGGACCCGTGTAACCAATGGCGAGCAGCCGCTCAGGACCATGTGCCGAACAGCCGTTCGGGGTAAGAAGCGGCGACGTCAGGCTCCTGTTTACCGACCGTCGTTTGGTACAAGTCGAGTCACGCCGCGACACGAGAAAACATGATAAGCGAACCGCCGTTCGGGATATGGGCGAGCCGCGCTCGAGGCCTGAATACCCGATGGTCGAGCTGCCACTCAAGACCTAGAAGACGATGTCGCGAACGCCGTTCGGGATATGAGCGAGCCGCGCTCAAAGGCCCAGAATACCGATGGTCGGCTGCGCTCAAGACCTAGAAGACGATATCGCCCGAACGCGTTGGATATGAGCGAGCGCGCTCAAGGCCGAGAATACCGATGGTCGACGCGCTCAAGACCTAGAAGACGATGTCGCCGAACCGCGTTAGGATATGAGCGAGCGCGCTCAAGGCCGAAGACCCGATGATCGCGAACCGCGTTGGATATGGGGCGACGCGCTCAAGGCCGAGAATACGATGGTCGAGCGCCGCTCAAGACCTAGAAGACCGATGTCGCCCGAACCGCCGTTGGATATGGGGCGAGCCGCCGCTCAAGGCCAGAAGACCGATGGTCGGCTGCGCTCAAGACCTAGAAAACCGAACCGCGCCGTGCGCCGGCGGCTCGCGATAGTGCGATTCTTTGGAATCGAGATCGGCTTGCTGGGTAAGTTTCTTACAGGGGTGGACCGTCACCTCTTCATTAATATGGCGCGGCGCCGTGCCGATGTGATGCTATTGGGCGATGTGGCGGTGTCATCTTTATGCTTTGCCTCGGAGGCGAAAAGTCGAGGCCCCCCATTCTATAAATAGCGAGCTCCGCGACACTCTATCACTTTATCAGCGGAGTTTTCATCTCTTGTCCTGCCGTCGTCTTCCTTCAAGTTTTCTCCCTAGGCTCCGGTGCCCTTAACTTCTTCCAGCCGATTTCTTCCATTATAGGTTAGTGCGCGATGGGTCTTCCTTCCACTTCCTCTTCCTCTTCCTCTGCTTCTTCCTCCTCCTCCCCATCAGTCACAACCCGCGTCGCCGCTCTCCCTTCATCTCTTCTTTCCAGCCCTTCCTCGGATGCGGGCGGCGCGTGCGTTAGAGGCCATAATGTGGCGCCACGACCAAGGATTCCACCTTGGGCGGCGCATGGTGGGGATTCTCGGCGGCGCTGGCGTCGGAGGAGTACAACCTCCTGGCCTGAGCGGGACAGCGGGCTTCGACCCGGTTCCCAAGGGCTTTGCCACGACCGCCGATGCCCTAGAGGCGGCTGCGTCTTCCCCACGCATTCGACCATAGTGTCTGTATATCTGTGGCGGATCTCGCCTTCACTGAGATAACTCCAAACTCTGGCGGTATTTGGTGGCTTTCTAGGGGAATGCCATTACGCCAACATCGCCCGACCGCAACCTCTTCCTCTCTGCTTTCGCCTCTTCAAGGGGTGGGGTTACTTCACGGCCGCACGACCAGGTTCCGGGTTAAGCGCCCCACCAATAACAAAGGGTGGAAGAGGCGTTTCTTTTTGTCCGATGCCAAAGGGTGGGGTTTTGGGGTTCGGTGGTCGTCTAGAACCATCGATAACACTTGCCCGGCTTCGATGCGAGGCGCGCTCATCTCGAGCGGGTGAGGGTAATCCTCCCTTCCTCACAAGCCATCCGCAACATGTCGGAGAAGTGGCTTGTGGAGGCCGGGCTAAGTCCGTGCTCACGGGATAGGCCGTTATTGTCTCGTCTCTTTTAGGCTTGCTGCCGTATTCTAGCTTCTAACACATTTGTTGTTCTCTGCAGAGATGGTGAACCTGCGGTCCTTCCACGACTCGGGTGCTCCGAGGGGACCGTCTCCGCGCTCTCCGGCGGTCTCCAAGCGGGCGGGGGGTGGCTCCCCGCGCACCACCGAGGAGGCGTCCCAAGAAAGGGCCAAGGCCAAGGGCGTGGTGGACACAGAGCGCCCGGTGTTGTGCCGCGGCAGGCGCGACGAGCAGCCGGTGCCTCCACCCCTGCCGAGTCTTTGGTCCCGGCCGGGGGCGGCCGGGAAGGGCAGCGTCCTCCATCCATGAAGGACTGTGCGGTCACGTCGGGAAGGATCGGCGTTCCTTTCCCGAATGATGGGAGGTCCCTTCGGGGCGTGGCGACCCTCTCGTGGCCCGGTGGCATGGTCTGTCCCGAGGGGACAAGGTGTGGGTCGGGGGAGAGCCCTCGGCCAGCTACCTCCGGGGGGCGCTCCATCCCGACGTCGCTCGGGACATATACACACTCCCCTCGGAAGTGCTAATGGCCAAGTCCACCAAGTCGGTGTTGTGGGTAAGCCCCGTCTTGCGTGTATCTTCTTAGCTGAACACTGTTCATTACTTTCAGCCTCCTTTCTCTTTGTGCAGAATCTCCACTACACCACGGCGCTCATCGACCGGGTGCACGACTCCGGTCGATTGGTGCCGCAGTGCAGGCGGCGCAACGGAGTTGCGCCGCCGGCTCGAGAGGCCGGCGGGATCGGGACCGAGGCGGTTCTTCTTGCCGAAACAGCAGGCGGCGGACATGGGCGGAAGTCGCGCGTCGACCACCGAGCTCGAGGCCGCCTCGGCGGCAGGCCGGGCTGCGAAGCTCCTCGGACGGAGAAGGCGGAGAACCGCCTCCGGATGAAAGAGGCCGGAGTTGCGCCAAGCGACCTCGAGGAGGCGAGCCGCCAGGAAGCCCTTGCGGCGGAAGCGATCGGCCGGAGAGGGACCGGGAGGCGTCGGCGCCTACAAGAAGTCGGAAGGCTTCCTCCTCGGCTGGATCGGACGGGCGGGTATCATCTGAGTATGGGTACAAGGTTGCCCTGGCCCGGTTCCGAGCCTGCCCTCCAGGCTCGGCGGTCGAGGAGGATCCTTTCACCTCATGCCCCGAGGATCATGGGGTCGACATGCCTGGCGAGGTTTCCTTCGACGACAGCCTTCCCGAGGCCGCGGCTTGAAGACTTCTTTTCTTCTTTTTGGAGGGTCTTCCCTTGCTTTTGTAATACTTCTTTCCCCTCTAGGGGCCCATTTTGTAATCCCAACCTTTTGGTAATACAAATTTGCCTTCTTAATACAATCTCCGACTTCTTTCCAATAGCACAGTGCGATATTGATTTACTTCCGTTTGTCCTCAAACAAAATATTTCTTAAGGTTACTGGGCGTTCCAAGTCCTCGGGAGCTATCTGCCGGTCATAAGTCGCGGCCGGAGCGTTCGGTCGAACTACTTTGATTACTCGGTAGGGGCCTACCCACTTAGGCGCGAGCTTGCCCCTTGAGTGGGCGGGGTCCCTTACTTCCGCCTTGCGTAGGACTAAGTCTCCCATCCCAGAAATTCGAGGCGCACCTTCTTGTTGTAACTCCACGGCAACACTCTGTTATGCGCCGGCATCTTTACGTCTTGCGTTGGCCTGCGTTCTTCTTGCGAGTCTAAGCCACCCGAACTCCACTGGGCGAGGTGGATTCCTCATAGTTCTCCACGGAATGTCGGAATGACCAACTCGGTGGCGGGGCGCTTCCACGCGAATGCCCGGTGTAGGGGACTCGCGAAGCGTCTTGAGGTAGTCGCGAGACCATAGGATGTTCGGGAGCTCGTCGACCCATTTCGATCGGGCTTCAAAGTCCTTTCTAAGTCCATCCGGTATAGATCGGTTGGTCACCTCGTGAGCCCGTTGGTGCAGGGTGGGCCGCGAGCTAAACCTCAAGCTGGATGTGATAAGTCGCGCAGAACTCCGAGAACCGAGTCTTGTGGCGGGTTCGTTATCGATGATGATAACGTTGGGCGAACGAATCGGGTCACGATGTTCTTCCATCTGAATTCGACCCGTTAGGTGTAATGGTTGCCGAGCTCGGCTTCCACCCACTTAGTGAAATAATCTATCCCCACGATGATATGTCTCCGGCCGGACGGCAGAAACGGCCCCAAGAGGTCCATTCCCCATTGGCGAAGGGCGGCGCAATCCATGGAGCGGCGGGACGCGAGGAGGCTGCGGGCGCGGGCTGGCGGCGGCAAGTGTCGCACCGCACGAAAGCCTTGGCGTCTCGGTGCAGCGTAGGCGATAATGCCACAGCGCGATATTTTGAAGGCCAAAGTTCGGCCGCCCATGTGCTCCCCACAAGTCCCGCCGTGGACCTCGGCGAGAATCACTTCCGCCTCATCGGGGTCTAAGCATCGTAGTAGGGGATGGGAAAACGACCTTTTGTAGAGCCGGTCGCCAATCTCGCAGTACCACGCCTGGGTTCGGCGGAGCCGCCGTGCCTTGACCTCATCCGCAGGTAGGATCCCATGGCGTTTGTACTTTAGCACTTCCTGAACCCACGTCGGTGGGGTGGTGGAACTCACAGGTCCCCTATCTCCATGATGGCCACCGGCCAGGTGTGTCGGCTCTTTGACCTCGGGATGTTCCTGCTGGATCGGCTCAGAGGCCAATTTTCTTGGTGATGCGCGCTCGTTACTGGGACACAGGCACCTTGGGCCCAGTGAGGCGAGAAAGTTAGAGGTTTGGGCTCTTACCTCGGTCGGTATTTGGACATGGTCGGATCCGCGCCCGATACTCCCGCCAACTTGTTGGCGACGAGTTGGGAATCCGTGAGGACATGGACTGCCCCCAGTTGCATCTCGGCTGCCAGACGGAGGCCTGCCAGAAGCGCCTCGTATTCCGCCTCATTGTTTGTGGCCTCGAAGCCGAAGCGGAGGGAACGCTCGAAGGCGTGTCCGTCTGGGTCCTCTAGAATGAGTCGGCCGGCTCCCACTGGAGTGGAAGACCCATCCACGTCGCGAGGTCGGTCTCGGTGGATTTGCTCAACGCTCTCTGCCGGTTGCGTCAACTCCGAAATGAAATCGGCCAAGGCACAGGCCTTGATGGGTTCTCGGCTTGTGGCGGTCGAACTCGGATAGCTCCACCGACCACTTTAGGGAGCGCCACTGCTCGTCAAACTTAGAAAGAACTTGGCGCGGGGGTTGGTCGGTCATTACCTCGTCGCATGGGCTTGGAAGTAGGGGCGTAACCAGGGCCGCTAGAAGCAGTGCCAATGCCAGCCTTTCAATGGGAGGATAGCGCTGCTCGGCCCACGCACGTGGTGTGTAGTAATGCCGGTGTTGCGCGCCGGGGCTTCTTTCACAAGCACCAGCTCACTGCATCTTTGAGATGCCGCCCGGTAGAGGGTAAGTTTTTAGCGCGGACAGAGATAAGCGGGAGCTCGGATAAGTGCTGCCGAACTGCAGCTTCTTCGCGTGCCGTCCATTGGAAGTTCTTTGGATCTTTGAGGACCGGAAGAAAGGAAGGCACCTATCTCGGTCGGAGACGGCAAGGACAAGGCCGCTATCCTTCCGTTAAGGCATTGAAGCTCCTTCACTGTTCTTGGAGATCTCATGTCGGTGAGAGCTCGGATCTTCTCGGGGTTGGCATCAATTCCTCTCTCGTGTATGATGAACCCGAGGAACTTTCCCGATGTTACGCCGAAGACGCACTTGGCCGGATTAAGGCGCATCCCATATCTTCTCAGCGTAGAGAAGGTCTCCCGCAAGTCGTCGAGGTGTGCAGCCTGTCGACTTTTCACGATCATATCGTCACGTATACCTCCATGTTTGCCTATTTCTTTGGCGAACACCTTGTTCACCATCCTTTGGTAGGTGGCGCGCGTTCTTTAACCCGACGCATAACCTTGTAGAAGTAGGCTCACGGGGTGTGTGGAAGGCCGTATCTTTGCCGATCCTCGGGAGCCATCCGGATCGATTATGCCGGCATAGGCGTCCATAAAGGAGAAGCGGGCGTACCAGCGGTTGAGTCGACCGGTGGTCGATCCTGGTAAGGAAGCAATCGCCGGGCAAGCACGATTCAGATCGGTGTAGTCAACACACATCCTCCTGCTTCCATTACGCTTCATGTCGAGGACTACATTGGGCGACCATCGAGTGCCGGACTTCCTCGATGAAGTCGGCGCCAAACCTATCGACCTCCTTTTGCACCGCTTGTTGGCGCTCGAGGGTGAGTCGAGTCTCTGTCTCACCGTGGTGATCGAGAGATATGCGAGATGGTGTTGGGAGACTTGAGTCGATTCGGGAGGTCGGCGGTATCGGCGAAGGCGTCGGCGCTTTCTGGAGGAGGCGATGAGCGCCGCTCTTGATTATCGAGTCGGGCGATCCCGTGTCCGTCCGGGACGGTCGTCTTGCGTGGAATATTAACCGCCGGGTTTTGCCGGCTCGGGATGCTCGGTCGGGGCCTGCGTCCGCGTGGGTCTTCGAGGCGGTTCCGGCCTTTTCCTCTTACCCAAGGAGGTCGCCGTCAAGTAACACCACCTAGACTCCACGAGGATCTCCCGAACCTCCCGACCCGGCAGCGGTGGGAACTTCAGCGTCCGATGGTATGTGGATATGATGGCCCTTAGCTGTTGAGGTGGGTCGGCCCGAATGGCGTTATGCAGCGATGGGAGGTCGACCACGAGAAGGTCACCCGACAAAGTTTTTGCCTTGGCGAATCCCGAAGTCAACGGTAGGGTCACCGCGCCGTGGCGAAATCGAGTCGCCGGTAAAGCCGATGGCGCCGAGTGCAAGGGCTTGAGGCTTCCGGCAACCCCAACTTCGAAAAGCCTCGAAGTAGAGGATGTCGGTGAGCCGATGTCGACCATAATCCTTTGGACTGTCGTTGGCTATCCGGCCGACACCACCAGCGCATCATCATGCTCGATTCTCCCATATCCCCGAGGGAATGTGATCTCTGGCTCGGAGGAGGTGGTATTCCCGTGTAATGCGGCTCGGGCGTAAGCCCGCCGACCCGGCGCTATGTCCTCGGCGGCGGGCCCCCAGCGATCACGTCGATGTGTTGCTCGGCCAAGACGCCGGGGCGAGGGGCGGTGCCGCGGATCTTTGGAGGTATTGATCTAGGTGACCTCTTGGATCGGCTCCTCAATTTGTCGCTTATTTCGTGGCATTGCTCGTGTCGTGTCCGTTTTGCCGATGGAAGCGGCAATACGGGCTATCGGCCGGTATCGTCGGCTCCTCATCCGAAGCGGCGAGCATTCCGCTCCTTTATCGGAGGAATATTTGCGTCGAGGCGCCTTCAAGGGAGGTGGCGGCTCGGCGCGTATGGGTCGAAGCGGCCCATGCGGCGCCCAGTGCGGGGACTCCCGCTGGTTGTCGGTCCGTCGGGATGGAGTAGGATGCCCCCTCGGTCGTTCTTCCTTCCTTCCCGACATCCGGGACTCGGCCGCCACGTATTGACTTGCCCGTGAAACATCTCGCGATGGGCGCGAGGTCGCTCCACCAAGGACCGGCAAAACCTCGGCGGTGCAGCCCCATCATAAAGCGCTTTGCATCAACAGCGATGGGTGAGCGTCCGATAACTCCCGTACCTCCGTGGTGAACCTTCGAACGAAGTCGGAGAGGGGCTCGTCCTCCTTTTGCTTCAAACCCATGAGGAGCGCAACAGAAGGCTTTGGTCGCGCAAAGCGCCGAGCGCTCGAAGTCCTTGGCGAGTGTTCAAAGGATGTCACCGTCCGCTTTTCAAGGTCTTTGTACCGCGCAGGCGGATCCTTTCAGCGTGGTGAGAGCCTCGGCACATCAAGGCGTCGAGGTTCCATATAGGGTCATCGAGCGAAAATCAGCGATGTGATCCATTTGGGTCACTAACTCCATCATCTGGTCGATGGAGAGGCGGAAGTTCAAGGGCACCGGTATTCCCGTATGTCGGTGGCGACGGGGACTCCCGGTGGGACACTTCCCTCTGCTCTTCTTTGGACTTACGGGCGTCCCTTTGCACCTCATCCAGGGCGTGCAATGGACCGGATTTGAGCCGAAATAAGTCCGTTGAGTGCGAAGACACCGCCTCGAGTTCGGGCGGGGCGTCGAGTTCTCGAGCCGGGTTCCGTCTGAACCGGCGGAGGGCTGGGAAGATGGTGCCGGCGGGATCGCCTCATGATCTTGGGAAGGGGTTCCGGCCTTTGGAGGGTCGGCTCTGCCGCCTCTGGAGTAGCGAGGAGGACGGCTGGGCGATGCGGTCAGAACCTGTGGGAAAGGTCACGAAAAGCCTCCACCGCGTGTGGGAGGGAGGAACCCGACTTGGCGGGTAGAGCCGGCGTCGCTAAATATACTCGATGGCGATCTATAGTTGCGGCGGATCGTCCCTCCGGGGTTCGGAGTGCGGGACCTCGTAGCCGAGTGCCGGAAACGACCTTTCGTCCATGTGTCGTTAAGGGCGGAGCAGGTAGTCCCTCGACAGAGCGGGCCCTTCTTCTAGCGCCAATCTGTTAGGGGAAACAACTTTTTACCGTGACCCCGGGGCGCACGGCGCGGAATCCGGAAACCGGGGGGTCGTCTCGGTACGGTTCGGGCCCGTCGATGGCTCCTGCTCACGCCCGTCGAGCTCTCGAAAGGCGGCTGCGCGCTCCTCGGACGTCGGGATCGAGACCTGCAGCAGGTCGGATGCTCCGCCACCCTCCGACGCCTAAGTCGATCTTGGCCGTCGGCCGGAGTTCCCCAGAGAGAATTGCGGGGTGTTCGAGTCTACTCACCTCTCGGAGTGTTCATGGAAAGAAGAAGAAGAAGAATGCTGACCAGAGAGTCCTGACCAGCCTCTCTCCCAGTCGTCCGTCCCCTTTCACTGTCTTACCTCTTCGGCTTAAATAGGTCGGACGGATGGCATGCTCATTTGTCTGCGGTGGCGTCGGGGCCTGACCTCGCAGGCCGGTGCCGTGGTCAACTGGGCGGGTAGTTGGGGCGATGCTGAGGAGAAGCGACGTCGGGCGATCAAATCGTGGGAGCAGTGGAGCGCAGGAGGGGCGATGACGTCATCCGGGTGTACGACCGAAGACCAGGTGTCTCGTCATACTTAGTACCCCTAACACCAATGAATATACAATTATGATTATATTCATAATTGATGAATCTATAATTATGCTTCATCAAGAGTTTCATATTCTTAACTTATCCAATCATTAAGTTAGAAATATGATAATGGTATCTAAACAATTAATTTTTATTATAATTATATCCCAGAGCCAAATAAATTTATTTTAATTAGATCACTTTAATGTTGATTAATTAGAAGAATAATTTAATATATTTAATTATACATTTGTGATCTTTAAAATTGTAACATGTTTGACTTCACATATATTGAATCCTACATAATTGCATGGAGCTATTTCCAATAAATATCTTTTCTATGTTTAAATTAATTTTAGGTTCAGAAGATTCGATCAATGGTTTGAACAATGTTGAAAAAGTGCTCAGGAACATACTTGTGAGACTAAAATGTGTTTGGTTGTCTTTCGTTTATTATTTGGACTTTGTTCTGTATTATCCCATGAAATTAACTTCGGATGTTTATATTTGACACAGAGGACTGTTGTTTTGTTGCCTTGGAAACAATTAAAAGGCCCTGGTTTCACATGTCTGAAGCAATCTTGGCCGGTGATACTGTAGCTGAGCTCCAATTCTTTTTCCTAGGTTAAAATCAAGTTATTATTTTTCTAGAACATGCTCTGGTAGACATTTATGAACCATTGCTGTTATCATATCTGGTCCTATGAGGTTTATCAACCCCCCTCTTTATTATACTTTGTTGTTACTGCTTTTTATGCTGATGGTGGTGTTGGTTGTGTTAATTGTTTGATCGGTATGCCTTGATAAACCGTCTCTTCCAATACTGTGATTTTTTAATTTATTTTTCATCTCCTCATGCAATATATTTATTCCCGTTATTTCTATAATGATTTTATTATATATTTGGATCGACAAGTTAAGATGCTTTGTCCTGTCATGCTTGTTTAAAGAATATCATGTAGTTTACGTTGGAGCAACTCATGCAAGTAACATAATATGATATCTGAAATATTCTTTCTAACAATCATCTTCTATGTTAATGAATCTTGTGATGGTATATACTATTTTGTGAAACCAATTCTTTGTTTTAATATAAATATCTATTAGTTTTAATGAAGAAAGTCTCGTTCATGTATGAATGTATACTCAATTGTTTTCCCAAATACGAATGTCGTGCATGTAGTTGAAGTTTCTCTTTCTTCTTCTCATCCTCCATGGATTAGATAACATATAAACTAAAGACGAGACTCCCCCTCGAAAGAAGTTGTTCTTATGTTTATCCGTCACCTTATGCATCGTTGAGCACCTCATCTTAGTCTTATTCGACGTTGGCATCGTCATTCTCTTCTCCTTCTTTGTCCTCTTTTTTTTTCTCTATACCGCTCTATCGAATCCCATCCCCATCCCCCTCCCCACCATCATGCATCGTTGACCTCCTCTTGTGCCAATCGCCCACCATCGACCATCGCCTCTTTAATATCGAGAATTGATTCATAGTAGTTATTTAAGATAATATGATGGAGTAAAGTAGTTATCACTAGGTCCTATAAATAAGATCATAATCCATAAAAAAAGATAGAAGATGTGTAAATTTGATAAAATCTTGTAAGTGTTCTATATCTTTTTTTTTGTTTTAATACTACATCAATTTTCTTGATTAAAAGTATTCTATTGAATGCATCGTAACATTTGAGGCCTCCACTCTCCCGGAAGGACAGCAATCGACGGCGCTCCTCCACAGGCGCCACCTTCTATGATGACCCCTCCCTATCCTACACCATTGATCGCCCCATCACCAACTGGGACTCCAAACGCTGCGAGTGGCTCTGCCTCAACCTGTCGCTGGCCACCTTGGACCGGGTCATCATGGTGATCGAATCGACAAGGGGCGGTGGCCCAACCCGGGAGGTGACCACCTGCTCCTCCATTTCTTCGAGAACAAGGCGACCCTCTTGGTCAATGATTCTCCTTGCAAAGTTTTTAGTCTGTGAAGTCTAAACAAGGGGTTTATCCAACACAACATTATTGAGCATAGTTTTCTCCTTGCAAATTTACAGAATGTTCCAACGTCTATGTTTAAGACACCATCATAATAAGTAAATAGCATAATATTCTATTTTATTATTTTTACTCAATTGTTTCTTTTACTTCTTAATAAATTAGATGCGTGATTGTGTTTTAGTCATACTGTTTTGCCCATATTTACATAATAGATATACTTGCTAACATGTTGGAATTTAATGTTCATGCTGGCTTAGATAATCATAAGGGCCAGAGTCTTGCTTGCTGAAGGAAAAATAAAACGCATTATTCACATATTTTTATGTTGGTGCCCAACACCTATGAGCTTAACCATCTCAGTTTATATTTCAGCCAAGTTCAAAATGATGTTTAGGATAAAAATAATTCAAAGGCTAAACATAAAAATTGTTCTCTAAGTATAGTTGACAATTATAACATGCCATCTACAGCTTGTCTCCTGCTATCTGATTTGGCAACCATGAACTTGCAGGTGGAAGAGAATAGCACAGCTCACACGTGTTATTGGTGTAGTTCGAGGAAGTGAGAAACCTAGCATATTTGTTCCGGAGAATGATCCCAGCACTGGTCAGTGGTTTTATGTTGATGTTCCAATGATTGCTCGAGCATGTGGTGTCCCAGATAATACTCTTTATATTGAAGACATCAATGAAGATGTCAGCGCAAGCAATCCTTATCCAATCCCAAAAGATGTCAACACCTTGATCCGTCATTCAGTCATGCCTCAAGACCACTTGAACTATACATTTACATGGTATGTGAGTTTGATGGCCTAGTTTTTGTTTGAAGATTTACATGGTATGGGTGGCAATTATGCAACCATTTTAGCAAATATGAATTTCCGAGTTAGTGGAGTTATGTGTATGATCTGAACAGAATTTTCTATCTTCATATTTATAATCATTTATATGCTCATGTTGATCACACCTGCTAGTTCATATCTAATTTGACATTGATTGTCTGCTATGTTTAGGTACTCCTCTCGGCTGCTGTGACATATATGGCTCTGCGTCGTATTAGGCCGAAGAAGTCACGGAGATAGTGGAGTTGTGAAAGCATGCACATCTTCGGTGAGTTTAAAATGGAATTATAGTACTAGCTGCACTCATTTACAGTTGCCTGGAGGTTCTGAGTAGACTAGCATAAAGCCTCTTTGGACCGTTGAATAAATATGTTACGATCAGACATTGGCGATCACCCACGAGTTGTACGAATTATGTTCCCGGAACAGTGAGTGATATGATTGGGATATTTTCTTTTATAAACTCTAGCACTCGGGGCTTGGTTTATTTATTGTCCAAATGTATTTTGGCAGAACAATGCTGGGAATCATTATGTTATTTTGTTCTGCATTTTCTTTTCTCTTCCATCCTTGTTTTGTGTTTGTGTAAGTTACTGAGCTTCATGAAGTGTAGAGACTTTTCAAGAAATGAATGAAGATATTGCGCACAATTTTACCGGCGATGTTTCTTGGGATCGAGCTTCATGTTGGATTGCCAGTTCTTCGTTTTAACCTTTGTTTTCTTTCTCTGTTTTGGTTTTCATCCTTGCAATGGTAGATGAGTCGAGGACCAAGGTTTTCTTTCTCTGATGCATACAGTTGTGATGAAGATTTTGTTGACCAAGGTTTATTTGTCAATAAATGCAGTAGATAACATGCCTTTGAATAGAAGATCAATTATATTATAGTCATAAAACAATACATGATGAAAGCAACAGCATTCTTATCGAAGCAAGATCAAGATGAAAGCTTCACTTAGTACAAAGTGATACAAAGAGATGTCTTCGTAGATAATAGCTCTTCTTTTTTCTTGCGCTGAACGCAAATAGAAATTATGGTCCCAGTACACATTTAAGTTGAAGGGAAAATAAAGGAAAAAGAAAAAGCACATCGCTTCCAAGCTGCCAAATTGCTTCAAACCTAAATGGTAAGGGAAGTGAACACCAATCAAAGAGACTTCTGATCGATCCTGCAAAAGAGAAGTTGAGACACATATGGGAAACAAAAATAAAATGCAAACAAGCCATTACGAACAGAGAGAGTATGACACACCTTACACAGACGACGACTAATCTACTTGCGCTAAGCCTGTGTTTGTCTGATGGACCAAGCACAAGACTTCCGAGTAATCCTGGAACAAGGAAGAAGTTGGCGTACGTGTGAACCAAAAAGCACGCAAGGCAACCGGAAAGAGAAGAAGAACACGACTTACAGAGACGATTCCTCTGCTCATGCTGAACCTACGTTGGTGTCGTACATGTATGGATCCTTGTTATACCAAATGAACTCGTTGGCATCGATGGCCCGAATCCTGACCTCCGGTATCTGGCGGATGATCTCCCAGTTGACCTCGCCCTTGAGACACCTCTTCAACAGCGGCAAGCTGCACTGCAGCTCAAGCTTTCTGAAACTTTGCTGCTGCTCAACGAGATCCGACAGCCATGGCGGCAGGCACTCCGCTGATAGCGGACAAGATAGATGCAGGTGTTGCAAGCCAGCCAGATCTCCCACGTACTCCAAGCTCGGGCAGTCATCCACTTGCAGATGCTTCAGTGAGGGAGATTTGATATACGCCGCAAGCTGTGGTTATGCTTGAGAGTGAGGTTGTCAGTCAGAAAGTCGAGGTTCTTGATTTCTACAAAGCTGTGAGTGCGCTCCTTGTAGAGTAATTTCAAGTTGGTCGGGCAAAGGCCTCCCGGAAGAGCCCCCAGCTTGGGACAGTCCACAAGCCAGAGCTCCTTCAGATTAGGGAGCAGCTTAAGATGGCTGCTGCGTCTGCTATCATCAGCGGCGGACTCGCTTGTCAGAAGCCTGACAGGATTTTGATGATGTGACAGGTCGGAGTTGGTAAAATGAATGTCTTGACTTCCGATCAGATCTAGCTCAGATCGTCGCTGTCTTGGATCTGGACGTGAATATGGTAATGGTCGGCTGATTGTCGCAAAACCGTATGGAAGCATTTGATTATGGTAAAGCGTGGCTTTCTTTTGCACTGATGTCACTGATGTCGACCATTTTGTCCAGTTGGGCATGTTGAAGAATTGCATTACCTCAAGCTTGGGAAATGCCCGAAATCCTTGTAAACTCCGGCGATCGCTGAGGAATTCAGCACCAATGGTTATGATTGCATTTGCCCCGTTAATGGATAGGAACTTTAGCTCCGGAAGCAGGCCCAGCGGAGGAAGCTCCGAGCATGATGGAAGATCATGAATGCTCAAGTATGACAGCCAGGGGAAAGCAGTGTCGAGTGAAGGCACAATCATCCATCTCGGAAAACAAATACCGGGAAAGAATTTGATAGAAAGATACTGCAGGCTTGGTGGGGGACAGAGTCCACGGCATATGCTCCGAGCTCTTTTGCTTTGCTCCACGGTGCGTTGCGCTCGATCTGGACTCATGCAGAATAGATGTAATTGCCTGAGAAAAGATTTGTTGGCAAGTACGGATTCTCCGGTTGTTGTTGCCCTATCCAACCTGTATATGCTCAGAGACCTCAGCTTGGCCAAAGGTTGCAGCTCCTTCAACTCACCATCATCGCTGACGATGAACATGTCGAGCTCGCTGAGATTTGTGAGTGACCCCATTCCCTTTGGCAAGGATGTTAATGGAGTGTCCTGCAGTCGAAGACATTGTAGATTGTACAGCTTCGTGATGGTCTTCGGAAGTTCAGTCATGGATTTGCAGCCCGAGACGCTCAAAGTTTGCAGATTCCGAAGGCCCCCCACAGACTCGGGGATCTCCCGTATCTTTGTTCGATCAAGATCCAAGTGCCTAAGATGTGATAGTTCTCCGATGGACTTGGGAAGGCTCTCGATGGATGTGTCGTTCAGAAGCAGGACTCTCAGGTTCCTTAGATTTTTAAACAGATCATCTCCAATTATACGGGCACGAGGGCTATCAAAGATGAGCAAAGATCTTAAACACTTCTCTTTAATGATTCTACTGGGGAGCTCTACTCTCTCCCCTATGTTTGAGGTTGACAATCGACGAAGCTTATTTAATGGATTCGTCGGATTCACTGATAGGAGATCACTGGCATAGACGCCCTCTCCTTGGATCAAGGACTCGGCAAGCGATCTCAAAAGATCATGCATGGTGCATCTGCTGCCGTCTACAAAGGTAGGATCCACCTGCAGTAGGTTTCGCCAGATCAAGTCCTCGTAATAATCCTCGGCTATCTCTTCCATCGACAGTTCTCCGTTCTCCTCTGTGAAACCTTCGGCCACCCAAAGCCGGGTAAGATCCCTACGGTACATATCATCCTTGTCGGGAAACAAAGAGCAATGCAGAAAACACTGCTTGAGATGAGAAGGTAAATCTTCATAACTCAAGTACAAAACCCCCGGTACTTTCTCATCGAGCATCTTCATCCTCCATAGATCACTTCTGAGAACCCTTTCCCACTCCATCGTACTTCTCTTGGATCTTAAAACCCCCGCAAGAACCTTGATTGCGAGAGGAAGTCCATCACATTTTTGAACCATTTTACTTCCAATTTCTTTGAATCTGGAAATATCGCCCGTCTCTCTATTATCCCAAACCGTCTTCCACAGTAATTCCCAGCCACACTCTTCATCCATTTTCTCAACATGATGAATATTGTCTCCCATATCTCTTGCTACGTTTTCCTTTCTAGTGGTAACTACGATCCTGCAATTACTGGTTGCTCCAAGCATCAAAGGGTTCTTGAGTAAATCTTCCCATACCTTTGGACTCCATACATCGTCTAATACCAGAAACAAATTTCTCGATAGGAGGGAAGCAAGTTTAGGTTCAAGTTCCGCTCTACTCTCAGCTCCTTCAACACTTCCTCCTACGCTTCTAATCATTTCTTTGAGCAAATCAGTCTCTGAATAGTTCTTCGTGACGCACAACCACACTCGAATCGGATAGTTTTGTACGATCCTTTCATCATTGAATACTCTACGCGCTAGAGTGGTCTTCCCAATCCCACCCATCCCGACAATCCCAAAAACAACACACTTTGAAGTCTCACTGATCCCTACTATGGAGTTGATCAGATTTTGGGCAGCGCCTATGATTTGGGTTCCTATGATGTCTGCCTTAACCTCTATGGAAGATGTCTCACGAGATCTTACTGGGTGAATTCGGATGTCTTTTTCAGTGATCTCTACATCTGGTATTATAGATCTATCTTCCGTGATCTCTTTCAGTCTATCATTAAGTCTTTTTATTCTACCACTGATTTGATAGCGGTGTTTGATAGATCCAAAGTAAGAACAACTTCGCGAGCTGGAAGGATAGCATACCGCAAAAGTCGTCGATGCCCGACTCTTCAGCAAGCTGCCACCTTCGATGATGCAAAGATCGATGATATCATCGGCGTCGTACATGACATCCTTCAACTCCCTCACCCAGGTGTCCATGTCCTGATCTACATGCCTCCTTTGCTCTGCAGTGCAAAGAAAGCCTTCAATCCTCTTCAACCTTCTCGCCAGAGTTTCGGCCTCCGCCCACGCATAGCACTTTGTGTATCTCTCCCTCCGCTAAGTTGGCTATCTTTTGGAGGAACAATTTTACGAAAACCTCTAACACCATTGCCATCTCGTAACACAGCTCAAGAAGATCTAAGTGAGTGTCTCCAAAGTGAAGATCTGATTCCTCATTTATTGAGAAAAGATCTACGTTGAGCACATATGTGGTCCAGAATCAGGGCCCCATTTCCATAGGAGAGGAGTCTTCCGCAGCATGCATGTGCCCATTGGTCAAATTGCCAGCTTCTTTTTACATTGTACATGTCATGTGCCCATTGGTCTGCCTGCCTGATTTTCTTATGAGTTGTGCTTGATAGTGGATAAGATTTTCTCAAACTGATTGAAGAAATTTTACTGGATTATTGAGGAAAATCCTCCCTAGTTTATTAAGGGAATTTTTTCTTATAAATAACTCTGTATGTAGTTATATCGGGTATAAATGGATTTTTCAAATTAAGCGAAACCCAGATGAATCTATTGCTAGATATAAAGTACATTTAGTTGCCAAAGAGTTTTATTAACGATCTGGTGTTGATTTCACAGAGACATTCAGCCCAGTTGTTAAACCCACAACAATACGGCTTATCTTGAGCTTAGCTATCTCAAAAGACTGACATATACGACAATTGGATGTTAACAATGCCTTTTTACAAGGGACTCTAGCTGAAGATGTTTTCATGTAGCAACCCCCTGGTTTTGTTCATCCACAGTATCCAAGGCATGTTTGTAAACTACAAAAAGCTATTTATGAACTTTATCAAGCTCCAAGAGCTTGGTATAATGAACTTGGCGCATTTTTAACATCAATGGGTTTCATCAATTCTAAGTCTGATACCTCGTTATTTCTATGACGACAACATGGAGGCACTATATATCTTTTGGTATATGTAGATGACATTATTGTCACAGGTGATACTCCTTTAGAGATTCAAGCATTCATCAAGCAATTAGCAGATCGATTCTCCCTTAAAGATCTTGGCACCCTGAGCTACTTTTTGGGAGTAGAAGTAACATACACACCTTTATGTCTCTTTCTATCACAAAGAAAGTATATTCAAGATTTATTATCCAAGACAAATATGCAGGATGCAAAAAGGTTACAACTCCTTTCTCAACTTCATCACTCAAACTATGTGATGGAAGTCCTGCTACAGAACCTACTCAATATCGACAAGCAGTTAGCTCCTTACAGTACTTAGCTCTCACCCGTCCTGACATTTCATTTGCGGTCAACAAGTTATCACAATTTATGCATCGGCCATCTACTATGCATTGGTTTATAGTCAAGCAAATCTTACGATATCTTAAAGGGACGATTAATCATGGTCTCTTTCTCCACAAACACTCCTCACTTCATCTCCATGCTTTTACTGATATTGATTGGGTAGGTAACTTTGATGACAAAACATCCACGTCGGGGTATATTATTTTTCTTAGAGCTAATCCAATCAGTTGGAGCTCCAAGAAGCAAAGCACACAATCGTCAACATCGTGTCATCGCCACCACTGCTGCAGAACTTAATTGGGTAACAAATCTACTCAATGAACTCAACATCAACTCTATTCTCACTTCTACAATCTATTGCGATAATATCGGAGCTACATATCTATGCGTCAATCCAATGTTCCACTCTCGCATGAAGCATATTGCCATCGACTTCCACTTTGTGCGAGATCAAGTTCTCCAGCATCAACTACGTGTCTCTCATGTACACACGACTGATCAACTAGCAGACTCATTTACGAAGCCTCTTGCTCGTAAACCATTTTTGTTACATCGATCCAAGATTGATATCCTTGATAGGAGTGTCATCTTGCGGGGGCATGATAGTGGAAAAGATTTCCTCAAACTGTACGAGGAAATCCCACTGGATTGTTGAGGAAAATCCTCCCTAGTTTGTTAAGAAAATCCTCTCCTATAAATAATGACTCAATTCATTTTACTCTTCAATCTTTACGGCGCTTTTTGTTTATTATGTGATGAAATAAATGAAATAAATGGTCTGCATGTGGCAATATTATATATATAGAAACTCAAATTCAGAACTCTCAATTCCTGGAAGATGGTGAAATATTGGGAATTTTAACACTCGAAGTCAAAAAATACATATAACTAAGAAAGATGCTTAGAAAAACTTATGAGACAAACATTGTCGAGTCCAAAGAGCAACAAAGAATTGGTAAACAATTATTGCGCATGATTTTATTCAACAATACAAAACAGGTACAAACAGTATTCTTATTCAAGCCTAGTTTTGAGAAAAATACATAAGCATTTAAAAGAATAGATAACGTAAATCTAATACATGGAAAGTACCAAATATCAATCGAACGAACGTGCAATTGCAAGTTTTGTGGAAGTAATGAGGATAGTATTGGTAAAGCATTCACCAACTTCCCGGAAGTTTGATGGTGTCGTCCCACAAGATGGAGCAAAAAGCTTGCCTGTCCTTATCCCCAGGAGAGACAACTATTTCCAAAGTATAAGCTTTTAGCTAAAGTGAATCTATTAGGACTAGAATTGACATCCTAATTACTCATGAATAGAGAGTAATTAGACTAGCGATGACAACATTATGATAACTAGGGAGGCCAAGGAACTCACTGGTCCATCTAATAAGAATATTAATGCTTACTGCCTACCAGTACCGGCATTGGATTCCTATGCCAGATCTTGTCCCGTTCTTCCTATCGATTCCAGAGGCAGGCATGGTAAGCTGTCATCTAGATGCTATTTCTTTATGACTTGGTCCTCTGGATTCCGTATGACAGCTCCTCTCACACTGTATATCTGATGAAATAAATAGTCTGCATGCTGCCAAAACATGTGTTTGGAAACTCATCACCATTTCTCACTACAGCTCAAGAATAACTAGTTGATTGGTTGTGACTTGGTCGTCGTTGTTTAATTGCCAGGCCTTACTCTTCTACCAAAGAAAAGTGGGAGATGTTAATTGCCCGACTCCCACCGATTCAAAGTCGAGCCTGGCCCTTGATTTTGATGTATGTGAATTCTCCAAAGAAAGTTCCAAATACGAGACCGCTCTTTCCAAAACCAAGCACCTTCTTCCCATCTTCTTGCGTCAATTCCGAGCTCATCAAGCTGGTGTCATATGTGATGGCCTCTACCAAAGAAAAGTGGGAGATGTTAATTGCCCGACTCCCACCGATTCAAAGTCGAGCCTGGCCCTTGATTTTGATGTATGTGAATTCTCCGCAGAAAGTTCCAAATACGAGACTGCTCTTTCCAAAACCAAGCACCTTCTTCCCATCTTCTTGTGTCAATTCCGAGCTCATCAAGCTGGCGTCATATGTGATGCCCTCTTAACTTGTGGGTTGGACGGGGGTTTTTGGTCGACCCTCGGCACCCTTCTTTGTTTATTTTGCTGGCAAGTCTTTGCTTGCTTCGTTCATTTACAGTTACATGTAAGTTCTCTGGGCAAAACTGGCATTAGCCTCTATGGAATGTCAAAACAAATGTGCTACAATAAAAAATTAGCAATCACGTATGAGTTACTCAAGATTTGATTGTTGAATATGAATATAAATGACAAGTGAATCGAGGTACATCTTTTACATTTGTCATAGTTTAATCTTGATCGACACCACACTCATTTGACTCTAGAGATATTAAATCCTATACAACATTGGAAAAAATGTTCAGAAGCATACTTGAGAGCTTTTATAATGGGCTCTCATAATTATTGCTCCTATGATTGATACCAACTACGAATAATGATTATATGTTTGTCTCGTGCTAATCATGATTATGTTACATTGATATTGAGATGACAACCGTAGGACGCTAAGGTATTAGCCAATATGACATTGAAGTATTAGTCATGTAGTATTATTATATTGACCATATGGTATTATGATGTTTTTCTTATATTCCTGATATATCGACCACAAGATATTATAAAGAAGGCTTATAATACGTTGGACTTAGCTAAAAATAACTCAAAATGTACTTAACATGATTAAGGATGACTCAAAATATATTGAGTTCTAATCTCATCTTCATCATTTAGTCAGAAAAAAAAACTCATCTCAAACTCCTTAAAAAGTCCATCCTTTTATATATTATAGAGGAACAAATAAATAAATAAGAAATACTTAAATAAATAGATGTATATACACATATTCAATATCATGAGATTATGGATGTATATACTCATGCAATATATTTATTCCCATTATTTCTATAATAATTTTATTATATATTTGGATCGACAAGTTAAGATGCTTTGTGCTGTCATGCTTGTTTAAAGAATATGTTGTAGTTTACATTGGAGCAACTCATGCAAGTAACATAATATGATATCCGAAACATTCTTTCTAACAATACATAAAAATATATATATATATATATATATATATATATATATATATATATATATATATATATATATATTAAATTTAATTAAATATATCACCTTTTTTTTATTACATTGATAAAAGATGCATGGAGTCAATCCCAAATAATTAGGGCGGGATTTACGAGTTTCATTGTTATTGTTGAACCAATTATCGTCTTTGTTAATGAATCTTGTGATGATATACACTATTTTGTGAATGCATTTATTGTACCAATTCTTTGCTTTAGTATAAATATTTATTAGTTTTAATTAAGAAAGGCTCATTCGTGCGCGTACGAACGCGTACTCCACCGTTTCCCGAAGTACACGTGCCATGCACGTACTTGAAGTCTCTCTTTCTTCTCCTCATCCTCCATGGATTGCATTCCTCTCTCTCGTGGAAGACACCATGCAAACCAAGGACGAGACTCCCCCGCGAAAGAAGTCCTTCCTACGTTCATCGGTCACCTTGCTCGTCGCTGAGCGCCTTCTCTTGGTCTTCTTCGGCGCCGGCGTTGCCCTCCTCTTCTCCTTCTCCGCCCTCGCCTCCCCCCTCTGCACCGCCCTATCGAACCCCATCCCCACCCCCGTCCCCACCATCGTCCATCACCGGCCTCCTCTCGCACGACCCCCCATCGGCCTCTTCCCGTGGCCACCACCGCTCCAAGGCCTCCTCTCTCCACCGTCAGCCACCGTCGCGACTCCCGGAAGGACCGCGATCGGCGGCGCTCCTCCACACGCGCCACCTTCTATGACGACCCTTCCCTGTCCTACACCATCGACCGCCCCATCACCAACTGGGACTCCAAGCGCCGCGAATGGCTCCGCCTCAACCCGTCGCTGGCCACCCCGGACCGGGTCGTCATGGTGACCGGATCGCCGCCGGGGCGGTGCCCCAACCCGGGAGGTGATCACCTGCTCCTCCGTTTCTATAAGAACAAGGCCGACTACTGCCGCCTCCACGGCTACGATCTGTTCTACAACACCGCCCTACTCCACCCAGAGATGCCCGGGTGCTGGGCCAAGATCCCGTTGGTTCGCGCCGCCATGGTGGCTCACCCGGAGTCGGAATGGGTGTGGTGGGTGGACCAGGACGCGGCCTTCACCGACATGGAGTTCCGCCCCCCGCTCCACCGCTACCGGGCGCACCACTTCGTGGTTCCCGGTTGGCCGTACATGGTGTACACCGCCCGCGACTGGGTGGGCCTCAACGCCGGTGTCTTCCTCCTCCGAAACTCCCAGTGGGGCCTCGACTTTCTCGACGCCTGGGCCAGCATGGGTCCCCAGACCCCACACCATGACAAGTGGGGCCGGGTCCTCGACGCGGAGATCCGCGGCAAGCTCACATCTTTCGCCGACGACCAGTCAGCCCTCGTCCACCTCCTGGCCAAGGAGCAGCGCCGCTGGCGCGATAAGGTGCACCTGGAGAGCGGGTACGACCTGCACGGGTACTGGGAGCCCATCGTGGGGCGCCTGGAGGACGTAGCGGCGGCGTACGCCGAGATGGAGCGGCGGGACGCCGGGCTCCGGCGGAGGCACGCCGAGAAGGAGGCCGGGAGCTACGGGGAGACGCGGAGCCGTTACCTCGATGCGGCCGGCGGCGGCGGCGGCGGGGAGAAGAGGAGTGGCAAGCGGCGGTCCTTCGTGACGCACTTCACGGGTTGCCAGCCCTGCGGCGGTGCCCACAACCCGGCGTACACGTGGCAGGGGTGCGTGGACGGCATGGCGCGCGCGCTCAACTTCGCCGACGACCAGGTCCTGCGGGCGTACGGCTTCGGCCACACGAATCTCAACGACTCGGCGCCCATCCGTCCGCTGCCGTTCGGTTACCCAGCCTCCTCGCGCGGTGGACGGTGATGGTGCGCGGTGCACTTAGTTGGCAGCCGTCGGTTCGCCAAGGGACTCCGCGTGGTACGGCCGTCGCGGTGATTTGTACGTCTGAGGCCGTCCGTGGCTGTTGCCTAAATGTGATGCCATTGTACTAAAAGAGAAGATTTGATGTCACTTGATATCAACCATTTTTTTCTGAATGATGTAATCACGAACACATCAATAGATTCAATTATAAGTGTAAGCCAAGGATGTATATATATTGACCCACTGCAATGGAATTTGTAATGAGGTTAAAGAAAAACAAGCTATGCCGTAGGTTAAATCCTCCTTTGTAACCACGTTCTCTTCTTCCTCCACCATCTCCTCTCTGTTTTAACTCTCTGGCACCAATAATTAAAATCAAATTACAATTAGTTCGCTACATCTTGCCTTCGTGGACTGCATCCAATTTCTAACGTGAAGGTTAAATCATAATTTAATTGCTCGAGATCAAATTGTGATAATTGTATTCAAGGATTGCAAGTTCTGAGAAGCATTGTGTAATAGACAAAAAAGGAAACATGACAATGGCCATCCACCACCTATCACCATTAGCAGCAAACACCAGTGTCCTCCATCCACATGCTTGACATAATAGGACTAAGTGGTTGTAAGAATTTTCATATGGGTAATTACATGTTACCCTAATAGTTAATTATAAAAAGTTAAATTTACTTCCTTATAATTATAAAAATAAAATATCTAAATCCATCTACACTAACGACATCAGTTTTATCAATTAAAAATATAAAATTAAAAATTAAAAAAATAATTTTAATGTTCGATGATGGATAATGGTATCACTGGCATCAACGCCGATATAATTATCTGACCATCTCCAACAACAATAAGGTCTGCTCTTATCGTAATACTACCCGCCTACACGAGGAGGCATCATCAACCTCATCACCACTCACCTTGTGTCGACAACCTCATCATCACTCACCCTACACTGTTCCGCATTTACAACGATGCTGATATAATTGCTGAGCGGCAACTACGTTGGCGTCAACACATTATGGTGGCTACCATGACGTTGGTGTCGCCTCACTGCTAACTCGTTGGATGGATCCTAGCCTCGATCGAAACTAAGGTTGCTGCAACTTATATCGCTCCCCCTACTGCCACCCGCCTAACATCATTGCTCAACAATTACAACAATTACATCAATATCTGCATTAACATTGGTGATAATAGCAACTGCGACATCTACGACAAAGATGATAATCACATCACCGCTGACCTATTGAGTGAATCTCAATCTCGACCCATAACTAAGATCCACCCAATGGATCAACAACGAGATGATCACAACCTTTATCGCTTGACAATTATGTCAACGTTAATGCAAATGTAGAACAACACGAGACGAGCGATGATAAAGTCGACAACACACTCCTCATGAAAACAAATAATATCTTGATAAGAGTGACCTTTATTATTATCAAAAACAACCAGGGAAATGTATCAACACATTGACACTAACGACACCACTATCTACCACCATCGATTAAACATTAAAATTATCATTTTATCATTTCTTTTTATTTTTTATCAATAAAATTAACATCATTAAAATAAATAAATCTATATATTTCACTTTTGAGATATCAATATAATTTTTTAAAATATAAAGACTGAAATATTAAAAATAACTAACCACAAAAAATAATCTATAATTAACCATATATTTGATAAATAGATAAATTGACTTCAAACCTCTTTAACAATAAAACATACAGAAAGCTCAAGTTCAACTCCTAACTGAAAGTGGAAGAAAAGATCCCCCACATAAGAGGGAAGTAGAAATCACATTGTCTCAGCTGCGATCAGTTGATGACCCACATCATTGATTTTTACATCCCATATATAATTCCTTCGAAAGCTACATCACTCTGCTAATAGTTATAAGATTTATCACCTAAAAGGAAAACATGCATTCCTTCCTCGTAGTCAGCAGTGCATCATTGGTAATGTTCAGAACCATGATGGCTGCATGATGCTTACCAGAAAACATATCTACAACATAGGGATGACAAATTTCTAGCTACCCAAACTAATATCCAGGTTTGTTGCAACATCCACGCTCAACATACATATGTTACATAATGTGGCTGCAAACAGCAAAAGTTAGCATGAATGTGGAAAACCCTTGCAAGGTCAACTGCAGACAGTCTTCAGCCTCTTTGCAGCCTGCACAAATCCTACAATGTAACTCATCCAATTGCTTCGGATACACAACAAGCAATTGGGTTCACAGAATCCAGTGTCAACCTTTTCTGTTTTTTTGATAAAATTTATTATTACAAATGCGCGCACACGAAAATACTAGACTTGCCTGTGACATAAAATGCCTCTGGACTACATCAATTAGTTGCTCCTTGGAGGGGTTAGGACTGGCATCCACCTGATGCAGACCGGAAAACATGTGAATTAGATTAAAAATAAGTAAAGGATATGTTGGAAGAGAAAATCATCATATCGGCGTCAACCAGAGAAATCTGATACATTTAAAAGTTAACCATGAAAAGTTTGTGTAAAGATTAACTTACAAGATTAAAATGACGCCAATATCTCCATAATGCTCTTGTTTCTAGCTTGCTCAGGTCGACTTTCTGCACCAACCACAAAGAACATCTCTTCATTAGTAACACCAAGCTACTTTTTAAGTGATCCTGACAATAAGTTTGCAGACCAAAATAACCCAAAGGATAACAATCAACAATGGCACAACCCAGAATCACTTGTAAGGCATTCTATAACACGTCAGGTACCAAGACCCAAATGCTGAATCGTGTCTAATATAGCCAGTCCATAGCACTGTTCACACTGCAGTTGTTCATATAAACTTACAGTTGTACTCCTGGAAGATGTAACAGATCCCTTAGAATGTGAATCACAAGACAGAGACCGGCTCCAGGATTTGTTAGACGATCCCTTGTGATGTCTAACCCTTGACTTGTGTGGCTTTTGCAATTGCATATCATCAGACACTGCAAGAAGCGATTGCGAAAGAAATTAACTCGAAGAAATAATATGATGAGACCATGCCAGGAGCCCTGATCAAAGCAGTAATAGATGCCTTTATACAAGCATATCCCATCTCAGCAACAATGATACTTTATTATAAAGAAAACTTACAATATATCAGGATGTACTAACAACACATGGATTTTTCACAGCCTGGATCATAAGTGCATTCCTATTTTCAAAGAAAAAAACTATAAAAATATGCTGAAATGCAAAAGTGAATTTCTTTTAACTAATTGAAACTCAACCTTGGCTATATTTAGCAAATGAAAGAGTATTTTAACACATAAATGGAAAGTAGGTTGTGTAAGCTATGTACATCAATAACATGTAGCCTCATAATTGAACCTACTAGCAAATCGAGTCAGGGAATATGCTTCAAAGTTACTTAAAGATTACCTGGTCATCTTAAAATCAAATCACAGCATAATACTTAGTGTATTAACTTTTTCCTGAAGAACATGGATATATATTATCAACCTCATAAACAGTTTCTACACGATCATGCTCTGGTACTACAACAACACTTACTCCATTACAATGAGGAAAAAAGAGACTCGGATTCAATATTGAAGTTGCACTTCTATAGAAAGTCCAAAAGAAAATGACAAAATTACATATATATCATTCCAAAACTAGTATCTTGGGTATTTGCCCATCTAAATTTTAGTTTATAATATACATCCTTACAACTAAAAAACTGGCAGATATATCATTATGGTTGATCTCCATTAGTCAGACCATTTTCATAATAATGTTAAAACTCCAATCAACATTGCTACCTCTTAAAAAAAATAATTTATATACGTCCTAAATTAGTAGTTTTTGTATCTATTCATTAAATTTAATTTAGGAAATGAGAAGGGGAAAATGTAATTCATTTAAATTTAAGTTTAGGAAAAAAGGAGGTGAAAATGTAATGGGTATTTTAGTTATTAAAAATTTCAATACTTTTTTCAAACTCATTGGTAACCCTGGTCAATAGTGGTTAACCTGAGTTTATTAGAGGAATGCTAACAGGAGTAACACAGATGGAAGAACTAAATTTGAAGAATATATGGAATAACTAAATATTTGAAGGGATATATATGCCATCTTAAAATTTGGAGGAGCTAGTATACCATATAGGAACTCCTAAATGATAGATATGAAGAGCCCCAAAATTTGTAAATCCAATTTAGTTTTTGACCAGTCAGTCAGCAAGATACAACAATAGTTGGAAAGAGGAATCTTTTCCTGCTCGCTGCAATATATAACAATTATTTGAAGCCATATCCTGTGACACAGGAAACAAATTCTCTCTTATATAAAGCACAGAAGGTGAAAGAATGGGGAAAAGGAAGCCCAGGGCAAAACTGAACAAACAAACATCTTAGCTACTTAACGCAAGAAGATGTGGCTAATACATGATCCTATGGAGAAATTGAAACCATCAGCTTGTCCCACCTAAAAGATAATACAGATCACTATACCTCCTGAATTGGCCCTACAGAATCAATAGTTGGTAAATGGTACATTTTTAATTGAAGAAAGGAAATAAAAAATATAATTGATACAGACTAGATCAATAGTAAGCTTACCCATATCTGAACCATTCCATTGCATGTTGTCGCATTCAGTCTCATCATCGTCCTCATGGCCAGTAGGGGCTTCAATCACACTGAGAGCATTTCTTTGCAGTTTCACTTCAATACCATTAGTAAGAACCTGAAATTTCATGGGAAATAATTAGAATTACATTAGTTCATACTAAAACACAGAATGTGATATCTATCACATGATTTCATCTAAGCTGACCACAACAAGGAAGAAAAGAATAGATACATAAACTAACTACAAAACTAGAGAACGACAATCAAGACCACAATTTGCCACTACATGTTGCAAACATTCATTCAAGACACAAAACCATGAGCGCGGAGCCATCACAAGGTTTCACTACCTCGTGCATGTAACAAACATGCTGAGGACAGCAGTGCAGTCAATTTTGTAAATAGGGTTCATATAGATCAATATAATATTCTTTAACAAGTGTTAGGTATGCTTTTTCTTTCACATAATTTATCAATTTAAGCTTTTGAAGGCATCTTTAAATAGAGCCATCTTACCTTACTATGTTGCCAAATGTCCACATACATGTCTAAGCTTGCATACGGTCATAAAGTTTCCTTAATATGTTCATTGGCATGAAAAGTGTTGCTGCTATGGTCCAGGGTTGCCTAGCCATCTTAATGCTTGTTATTGCTCCAAGTGACTTGCATAGCTACTGCTATGGTTTGCTTTTGTGGCATTTATAAGAATTTAGTTTCAAGATGTAAATACTAGTTTAGCATGATTAGGATGGGGAGTTGTACCTTGGAGAAATAAGATCCTCTTTAATTCTAGCTCATATGTATAGCCATACAATTATGTACAAACCTATGCATGTGGCATCAAATTTGATTCATGATCAATGTGAGTCACTATCTTACCACTGAATATATTCGTTGTTTTCCATTTTAGATTTAGATGGTGCAATGCTCCATATTATCTGTGTCTGTGACAGTATATTATTCTTGTGTCCATTTCGTTGATGAGTCACACTTATCTTGGTTTACTCAAGTTGAAGGAACCTTGGGAACACTGCTTGGGACTACAATTGTTCTTAATCATTTACATCTCTGTGTTGAGAGTCACCTTTGACAATTGCGAGCAAAATCTAGTATGTTGACCCATTGGTAGCATCAAGCTAGTAGCACTATTGAAACACATGAATAACCTTTGTTGGAAAGACATTTGAGGTAGAGGATTTATGCAATTTATGGTTTTAAATCTTGACTATACGGATTGGTACTGACCAGTATTTATTAATCCGACTAGATGCCAGTATTCAAACATATAAGTGTGATACTATTCATTTTTTACTTTTTATTATTTTATTCAGTAAAATCGGTTGGTACAGTTTGGTCTAATCTAATATATTGGTACCATACCGATCTAGTAGGTTACCAATATCAATACCAAACTGAGATTTAAATCCTTAGTGCAACTAATATGTGAAATGAAGATATTTACACAAGTTGAAACATGAAAAATAACTTTGAGAATTAATAGTTATGTTATTCCAAGTAATGTCATATGTTGTGTGGCTTGTGCCAGTTCTGAGACGTCTGTTTTTAAGATGAATTCTGTATACCATTGCATTCGATATTTTCAAATGTGAGTAATAAAGACAATTTGTTGCTTGTCTCATAATAGAATAACTGTTACTAGTAACAAGCTAACAAAGCAATCAGTTGGAGATATGGAAGTACTGCACACCTGAACCATTATAGGAGACACATATAAGGTGGAAAATCTGTGCATCTCATGTGTAAGAAAATGCAATTAACAACAGCTATTCAAAAAAATAACCTTTTCTGAATTAATGGCTATGTGGTTCCAAATTATCTTATAATTGTGCACTCTCTTTTGGGGTATTTGTGTTCCTAAGATAAATAAAATGGAAGATTTAAATTGATCATCAGATTCTGAACAGTTAAGGGAATCAGTTGCCTATGCCATAACCTCTACATTATGGTGTTAAAGTGCGCCTACTTTTACTGAATGCTACAGGCTTCTATCATTTGGTAAAGGCTTCTATAGTGATACAGGTAGAGGACCGAAATTCTACGATGAGTTAGAATATTTATTTGCTGGGTCACTTTTAATGTATTTTTATTTTTGAAAATCCTTCAGTATGAGATTGATTTGTGCAATTTCTTATTGTGGTCTTACTGAATAAATTTTGTGAAACAAAATTGTATGATATGATACATGATTGAGGTGAATATCAATCACCAGTAAAGAATTACTTCTAATTATTCTTCACTGTTAGAATGATCATTCTTGACCGATATTTGATTGCTGAAAGAAACATTGCCGACATAAATCTTTAAGAAATTTTCTGTCAGTGTGCAGCTTCCTGTCCTAGTTAACAGAGGATGGGTCCCTCGTGGTTGGCGGAAAAAGTTAGAAAATTCAGAGAATTCTGGCAGATCCTCAACTCCAAAAATAGTAGATGCAAAGCAAATTGAAGGAAGTGCATGGTGGAAGTTTTGGTCCAAGGAATCCACAGTCACAAAGGTGTTTGCAAGTCAACTTTTGGTTTATGCTGATGTCAATGTTATTTTTTTAAATTGAAAATATGTGATGTGACAGTTGACGGCACCCCTTTGCTTATTGTACTGTTTTCTACATCAAGTTCTTTTATTCTTAACTGTATTGATATTATGATTTACAAGTTTCAAATTCAGAATATATTCCATAGAGCTTCTACCTGTCATAGTTTTTAAAACTGCACACCATAGTTTGTTGCAGCCCATAAATGAATCTTATGCTCTTTCTCAGACATTGAATGAATCTGTTCTTGAACAACCTTGTCACAAATATTTCAGTATAATGTAAATATGTCTACTGTTTTTCTTCTCTTTTTCTGTCTTTTATCCCTCTTCCATTTCTCCTTTACTAATGAATGCCTTTTTGCTAAGAATACATATAATATAGAAAACTCATTGACTTATACTTCATAAATTTGCATTATTATTTGGATCTAAACTTGCATTGCACAAAAACAGAAGCTTGTATACTTGTATCATGAGTCATACTTAGAGCTTTATGTTTTGTATGTCTTCAATGCTAGATACCCCTTATTCAATGGTATCCTAAGTTCATATAGGAAATATGATGATGAGGAAAATGCCAGGCTTATAAGGCACCAGGGTCACCTATTACACTAATGTGTCAGCCTTGTCTTGGCACTTGTCCAACCATAGCAAGAAACCTACCTTAGAAAAGAATGACCCGTCCTTGGCTGTAGAGAATAGAGATGTTGCAGGGGTTGCTCACCATGGGAAAAGGGGAGGAAGAGAGAAGAGATGATGTCAGCTGCTGCAGAGCACCCTCCATAAAGAGGAGAAAGAAGAGGGAGGAAAGAGGAGAGATAAGGAAACGGAAAAGAGAGAAGACGTGGGGGAGAGGAGACATGATCCACCATAGAAAGTTGGCAACAAAAATTCAATGGCAGAAACACTAGGTTAAAGAGTGCACTGCAGGGGCAGACAGTTTTTCTTTTCTTTTTCCTTTTTCGGGAGGCTAGGCTTGAGTTGTCTGAGTCAGCCTAAGAAAGTGTGTTAATTGAGATTTGAGGTCATAATTTTGTCATATGTTTTCTATAACAAGGTTTCAGTAGACTTGTATTGCAACTAATGCATTACGAGATCTGTGGCCTTCTCTCTTTATCTGATTCATGGGCCTCCACCATCCTTTGCTGCCTTGAGGATCTCACCTTGTTAGAGTACCATTTCTTCAGTTTGTTAAACTATCAGTGTGATTGACACTATTACATGGAGTCCTGTGTGAACGAATTCATTCTGGATGCTATTGCCCAGCCAGATACATTCAAGAAATCTGGATGCTTATCAAATTCTTTGTTTTTGAATTTTTTTAGTCTGTGAAGTCTAAACAAGGGGTTTATCCAATACAACATTATTGAGCGTAGTTTTCTCCTTGCAAATTTATGTTTAAGGCACCATCATAATAAGTAAATAGCATAATATTCTATTTTATTATTTTTACTCAATTGTTTCTTTTACTTCTTAATAAATTAGATGCGTGATTGTGTGTTTTAGTCATACTGTTTTGCCCATATTTACATAATAGATATACTTGCTAACATGTTGGAATTTAATGTTCATGCTGGCTTAGATAATCATAAGGGCCAGAGTCTTGCTTGCTGAAGGAAAAATAAAACGCATTATTCACATATTTTTATGTTGGTGCCCAACACCTATGAGCTTAACCATCTCAGTTTATATTTCAGCCAAGTTCAAAATGATGTTTAGGATAAAAATAATTCAAAGGCTAAACATAAAAATTGTTCTCTAAGTATAGTTGACAATTATAACATGCCATCTACAGCTTGTCTCCTGCTATCTGATTTGGCAACCATGAACGTGCAGGTGGAAGAGAATAGCACGGCTCCCACACGTGTTATTGGTGTAGTTCGAGGAAGTGAGAAACCTAGCATATTTGTTCCGGAGAATGATCCCAGCACTGGTCAGTGGTTTTATGTTGATGTTCCAATGATTGCTCGAGCATGTGGTGTCCCAGATAATACTCTTTATATTGAAGACATCAATGAAGATGTCAGCGCAAGCAATCCTTATCCAATCCCAAAAGATGTCAACACCTTGATCCGTCATTCAGTCATGCCTCAAGACCACTTGAACTATACATTTACATGGTATGTGAGTTTGATGGCCTAGTTTTTGTTTGAAGATTTACATGGTATGGGTGGCAATTATGCAACCATTTTAGCAAATATGAATTTCGAGTTAGTGGAGTTATGTCTATGATCTGAACAGAAATTTCTATCTTCATATTTATAATCATTTGTATACTCATGTTGATCACACCTGCTAGTTCATATCTAATTTGACATTTATTGTCTGCTATGTTTAGGTACTCCTCTCGGCTGCTGTGACATATATGGCTCTGCGTCGTATTAGGCCGAAGAAGTCACGGAGATAGTGGAGTTGTGAAAGCATGCACATCTTCGGTGAGTTTAAAATGGAATTATAGTACTAGCTGCACTCATTTACAGTTGCCTGGAGGTTCTGAGTAGACTAGCATAAAGCCTCTTTGGACCGTTGAATAAATATGTTACGATCAGACATTGGCGATCACCCACGAGTTGTACGAATTATGTTCCCGGAACAGTGAGTGATATGATTGGGATATTTTCTTTTATAAACTCTAGCACTCGGGGCTTGGTTTATTTATTGTCCAAATGTATTTTGGCAGAACAATGCTGGGAATCATTATGTTATTTTGTTCTGCATTTTCTTTTTCTCTTCCATCCTTGTTTTGTGTTTGTGTAAGTTACTGAGCTTCATGAAGTGTAGAGACTTTTCAAGAAATGAATGAAGATATTGCGCACAAGTTTTACCGGCGATGTTTCTTGGGATCGAGCTTCATGTTGGATTGCCAGTTCTTCGTTTTAACCTTTGTTTTCTTTCTCTGTTTTGGTTTTCATCCTTGCAATGGTAGATGAGTCGAGGACCAAGGTTTTCTTTCTCTGATGCATACAGTTGTGATGAAGATTTTGTTGACCAAGGTTTATTTGTCAATAAATGCAGTAGATAACATGCCTTTGAATAGAAGATCAATTATATTATAGTCATAAAACAATACATGATGAAAGCAACAGCATTCTTATCGAAGCAAGATCAAGATGAAAGCTTCACTTAGTATAAAGTGATACAAAGAGATGTCTTCTTAGATAATAGCTCTTCTTTTTTCTCGCGCTGAACGCAAATAGAAATTATGGTCCCAGTACACATTTAAGTTAAAAGGGAAAATAAAGGAAAAGAAAAAGCACATCGCTTCCAAGCTGCCAAGTTGCTTCAAACCTAAATGGTAAGGGAAGTGAACACCAATCAAAGAGACTTCTGATCGATCCCGCAAAGAGAAGTTGAGACACACATGGGAAACAAAAATAAAATGCAAACAAGCCAGTACGAACAGAGAGAGTATGACACACCTTACACAGACGACGACTAATCTACTTGCGCTAAGCCTGTGTTTGTCTGATGGACCAAGCACAAGACTTCCGAGTAATCCTGGAACAAGGAAGAAGTTGGCGTACGTGTGAACCAAAAAAGCACGCAAGGCAACCGGAAAGAGAAGAAGAACACGACTTACAGAGACGATTCCTCTGCTCATGCTGAACCTACGTTGGTGTCGTACATGTATGGATCGCTGTTATACCAAATGTATGCGTTGGCATCGGTGGCCCGGATCCTGACCTCCGGTATCTGGCGGATGATCTCCCAGTTGACCTCGCCCATGAGACACCTCTTCAACAATGGCAAGCTGCACTGAAGTTCAAGCTTTCTGAAACTGCGCTGCTGCTCCGCGAGATCCGACAGCCATAGCGGCAGGCGCTGCGCTGGTGGTGGACAAGACAGATGCAGGCGTTGCAAGCCAGCCAGATCTCCCACGTACTGCAAGTTGGGGCAGTCATCCACTTGCAGATGCTTCAGTGAGGGGAGATTTGATATGCGCCGCAAGCTGTGGTTATGCTTGAGAGTGAGGTTGTCAGTCAGAAAGTCGAGGTTCTTGATTTCTACAAAGCTGTGAGTGCCCTCCATATGGAGTAACTTCAAGTTGGTCGGGCAAAGGCCTTCCGAAAGAGCTCTCAGCTTGGGACAGTCGACGAGCCAGAGCTCCTTTAGATTAGGAAGCAGCTTAAGATGGCTGCTGCGTCTGCTATCATCAGCGGCGGACTCGCTTGTCGGAAGCCTGACAGGATTTTGATGATGTGACAGGTCGGAGTTGGTAAAATGAATGTCTTGACTTCCGATCAGATCTAGCTCAGATCGTGGCTGGCTTGGATCTGGACGTGAATCTGGTGTTGCTCGGCGGATTTTCGCTGACCTTTGAAGCAGTTTAAGCGTGGCTTTCTTTTGAACTGATGTCACTGATGTCGACCATTTTGTCCAGTTGGGCATGTTGAAGAATTGCATTACCTCAAGCTTGGGAAATGCCCGAAATCCTTGTAAACTCCGGCGATCGCTGAGGAATTCAGCACCAATGGTTATGATTGCATTTGCCCCGTTAATTGATAGGAACTTTAGCTCCGGAAGCAGGCCCAGGAGGAAGCTTCGAGCATGATGGAAGATCATGAATGCTCAAGAATGACAGCCAGGGGAAAGCAGTGTCGAGGAAGACACCGTCATCCATCTCGGAAAACAATTACCGGGAAAGAATTTGATAGAAAGATACTGCAGGCTTGGTGGGGGACAGAGTCCATGGCATATCCTCCGAGCTCTTTGGCTTTGCTCCACGGTGCGTTGCACTCGATCTGGACACATGCAGAATAGATGCAATTGCCTGAGAGCAGATTTGTTGCAAGTACGGATTCTCCGGTTGTTGTTGCCCTATCCAACCTGTATATGCTCAGAGACCTCAGCTTGGCCAAAGGTTGCAGCTCCTTCAACTCACCATCATCGCTGACGATGAACATGTCGAGCTCGCTGAGATTTGTGAGTGACCCCATTCCCTTTGGCAAGGATGTTAATGGAGTGTCCTGCAGTCGAAGACATTGTAGATTGTACAGCTTCGTGATGGCCTTCGGAAGTTTTCTCATGGATTTGCAGCCCGAGACGCTCAAAGTTTGCAGATTCCGAAGGCCCCCCACAGATTCGGGGATCCCCCGTATCTTTGTTCGATCAAGATCCAAATGCCTAAGTTGTGATAGTTCTCCGATGGACTTGGGAAGACTCTCGATGGATGTGTCGTTCAGAAGCAGGACTCTCAGCTTCCTTAGCTTTTTAAACAGATCATCTCCAATTGTACGGGCACGAGGGCTATCAAAGATGAGCAAAGATCTTAAACACTTCTCTTCAACGATTCTATCGGGGATCTCTACTCTCTCCCTATGTTTGAGGTTGACAATCGACGAAGCTTATTTAATGGGTTCGTATTCAGTGATTGGAGATCACTGACATAGACGCCCTCTCCATGGATCAAGGACTGGGCAAGAGATCTCAAAAGATCATGCATGGTGCATCTGCTGCCGTCTACAAAGGTAGGATCCACCTGCAGTAGGTTTAGCCAGATCAAGTCCTCGTAATAACCCTCGGCTATCTCTTCCATCGACAGTTCTCCGTTCTCCTCTGTGAAACCTTCAGCCACCCAAAGCCGGGTAAGATCCTTACGGTACATATCAGCCTTGTTGGGATACAAAGAGCAATGCAGAAAACACTGCTTAAGATGAGAAGGTAAATCTTCATAACTCAAGTACAAAACCCCCGGTACTTTCTTATTGAACTCCGCCATCTTCCATAGATCACTTCTGAGAACCTTTTCCCAGTCCATCGTACTTCTCTTGGATCTTAAAACCCCGCAAGAACCTTGATTGCGAGAGGAAGTCCATCACATTTTTGAACCATTTTACTTCCAATTTCTTTGAATCTGGAAATATCGCCGGTCTCTCTATTATCCCAAACCGTCTTCCACAGTAATTCCCAGCCACACTCTTCATCCATTTTCTCAACATGATGAATATTGTCTCCCAAATTTCTTGCTACGTTTTCGTTTCTAGTGGTAACTACGATCCTGCAATTACTGGTTGCTCCATGCATCAAAGGGTTCTTGAGTAAATCTTCCCATACGTCTGGACTCCATACATCGTCCAATACCAGAAACAAATTTCTCGATAGGAGAAACAAGTTTACGTTCAAGTTCCTGTCTTCTCTCAGCTCCTTCAACACTTCCTCCAACGCGTCCAATCATTTTTTTGAGCAAATCAGTCTCTGAATAGTTCTTCGTGACACGCAACAACACTCGAATCGGATAGTTTTGTATGATCCTTTCATCATTGAATACTCTACGCGCTAGAGTGGTCTTCCCAATTCCACCCATCCCGACAATCCCAAAAACAACACACTTTCGCTTCTCACTGCTCTCCACTATGGAGTTGATCAGCTTTTGGGCAGCGCCTTCGATTTGGGTTCCTATGATGCCTGCCTTATCCTCTATGGAAGATGCCCCACCAGATCTTGCTGGGTGAATTAGGATGTCTTTTTCAGTGATCTCTACATCTGGTATTATAGATCCATCTCCCGTGATCTCTTTCAGTCTATCATCAAGTCTTTTTATTCTACTACTGATTTCATAGCGGTGTTTGATAGATCCAAAGTAAGAAGAACTTCGCGAGCTGGAAGGATAGCATACCGCAAAAGTCGTCGATGCCCGACTCTTCAGCAAGCTGCCACCTTCGATGATGCAAAGATCGATGATATCATCGGCGTCGTACATGACATCCTTCAACTCCCTCACCCTGGTGTCCATTGCCGGATCTACATGCCTCCTTTGCTCTGCAGTGCGAAGAAAGCCTTCGATCCTCTTCAACCTTCTCTCCAGAGTTTCGACCTCCGCCCTCACGCATAGCACTTTGCATATCTCTCCCTCCACGAACTTGGCTATCTTTTGGAGGAACCCTTTTACGAAAAACTCTAACACCATTGCCATCTCGTAACACAGTTCAAGAAGATCAAAGTGAGTGTCTCCAAAGTTTCTGATTTATAGGATAAGATCTACGTCGAGCATAAATATGTTCCGGAATCAAGGCCCCATTTCCATAAGGGAGGAGTCTTCCACAGCATGCATGTGCCCATTGGTCCAATTGCCAGCTTCTTCTTCACCGTGCATGCCGTGAAATAAATAATCTGCCTTATTTTCTTATGACTTGTTGGTCTTTGTTTATTATGTGATGAAATAAGTAGTCTGCATGTGACTCGTGTGGCAACATTATATATATAGAAACTCAAATTAAAAATTCAAAATTCCTGGAAGATGGTGAAACAATGACACTTTTAAAACTCAAAAGTCAAAAAACAGATACAACTAAGAAACATGCTCAGAAGAACTCATGAGACAAACATAGTAGAGTGCAAAGAGACACAAATAATTGGCAAACAATGATAGCACATGATTTTATTCAACAATACAAAACAGGTACAAACAATATTCTTATTCAAGTCTAGATTTGAGAAAAATACATAAACATTTAAAAGAATAGAGAATGGAGCAACTTTTGAAACAAACTAGTCACGAATGAATATTACAAATAATAGATAATGTAAAACTAATGCATGTAAAGCACCAAATATCAATCTAATGAATGTGAAATTGCGAGTTGTGTGGAAGTAATGAGCTAAAGCTTTCACCAACTTCCACCAAGTTTGATTGTGTCGTCCCACAAGCTGGGGCAAAAGTTATCCCCATGAGAGACGACTGTTTCCAAGTTACAATAAGCTTTTAGCTAAAGTGAATCTATTAGGACTAGAATTGGCAACCTAATTTCTCATGAATACAGAGTAATTAGACTAGTGATTACAACATTATGATAACTAGCGAGGCCAAGGAACTCACTGGTTCATCTAATAAGAATATTAATGCTTGCTGTCTACCAGTGCCGGCATTGAATTCCTATGCCAGACCTTATCCTGTTCTTCCTATCGATGCCAATGGCAGGCATGGTCAGCTATCATCTAAACGCTACTTCTTTATGACTTGGTCCTCTGGATTCCATATGCCAACTCCTTTCACACTGTATATGTGATGAAATAAATAGTATGCATGCTGCATGCGGTAGTTTGTCGCAACATGTGTTTGAAACTTATCATCATTTCTCACTACAGCTCAAGAATGACTAATTGATGGTTTCTAGGATGATGCAGCTTGTGTTATCCTTGATTTGTTGTGACTTGCTCACCATTGACTAATTGCCAGCCGCTACGCTACCAAAGAAGGTCGGAGACGTTAATGCTCAACTCCCACCGCTACCAGCTTTGAATTCCCAAACCCAAGCACCTTCTTCCCATCCACTTGTGTCGATTCCGAGCTCATCAAGCTGGTGTCAAATGTGATGTCCTCTGACCTGGGTGTTGGAGGGGGTTTTTGGTCGTCGACCCTCGGCATTCTTCTTTCTTTATCTTGCTGGTTTGCTTGCTGCATTCATTTACAGTTACATGTAAGTTCTTTGGGCAAAACTGGCATTAGCCTTATGGAATGTCAAATAACGTGTTACGATAAAAAATTAGCAATCACGTTTGAGTTACTTCCAATTTTTTTTACCTTTTGTTTCATCCTGCTTAACTCAAAATTTGATTATTCGATCACGAATGCTGATTACGAGTCAATCGATGTTCTTCCTTTACATTTGTGATGATTTAATCTTGACGGATACCACCCTTGTTTGTTGGTGGAATTAACACAATAAATCTAGGTCAAACATGCTTTAGATCCAAAATTGAATTTTAAAATGTTTTCATAAAATTTATTAAATCCACAATAATATATATGAAATTCTATAACAATTATAAAATATATTAATATGGAAGCATACCTGATGAATCCATCACAGTATTTTCTAAATTAATTGATGCTTTAGCTTTCCAATTGTAAAGTATCCTTAAGAAATTTAGATTTCTGTTTGACGGGTAAAAAGAAACTTCATTCGATACTGCAACCGGGGACCATAACCCTCTTTATAATCATAACTGATGAATCTATAATTTTGATTATATTCATAATTGATGAATCCGTAATTATACTTCAAGAGTTTCATATTCCTAACTTATTCGATCATTAAGTTAGAAATATGACTGATGGTATCAACATAATTAATTTTCATGACAATTATGTTCCTTAGCCAAATAAATTTATTTTGATTAGAACACTTTAATTTTAGCTAATTAGAATAATGGTTTAACATATTTAATTATACATATTTGATCCTTAAAATTTTAACAATCTCCTACCGTATGTATCATTATAAATGTGATGTACTTTATGAGCTCAATAATGTTATTATTATTAAATAAAATATATAATACAATGGCCATATTAATATAGGACCAAAGCGGTCTTCGCTATATCAATCATAACTAAACCCATCAATGATCACTAATATTAATATAACCAAATGATATAGATTAATCATAAAATATGTAGCATGAAAATTATATAAATATGATTATATATGTCAATTTTCAACTGGTCCAACTTTATCTTTATAAGTTCATTAATAACTTTGATAGTTATAATTTACAAAGTATAATAAACTGAAGCTTTATTTTTGATCTAAAAATACCTATAGAATCCGGCATAGAATATTTAACAAATACATGACAAACTCCCACTAAACTGAAGTTTCCTCAAATTCTAATACACTCATATGAGTAGTATACTTATGAAAGACCTTAGGTGATACACCTTTTGTGAGAGGATTTACCAAAATAAAGTTTATTCCTAAGTGTTCTATAGAAACTTGTTTACTTTATACCATTTCTTTCACACAAATTAAACTTATTATTTCCAAATAAACAAGAATAACCAGATTTATCCAATAAAAAATAAAAATTAAATTTCATCTAAATGATGAGTACGACAAAAATGTCTTTTAAATCCAAATAGTATATAGTACACAATAACAATCTAAATGTGCTTATAGCTTCTACTTCTATTGATTTTTTGTCCTCCACAGAAATGCATCTCTTAGTATTATTGGGCTTTTGGTAGCTTAGACAATCCTGCATTGAAACAATGATGTTAGTGATTGCACCGAAATCTAACCACCAAGTGTTTCTAGGTCATGCGAAGTTAAATTAACTTCAAAATAAACCAAAGTAAGGAATATATCCTTTTTAGCACGCTAGGCGTGATATTTAGCATAGTCCTTTAAATGCCCAAATTTCTTATAAAAAATATAAGTATCAATTTTATTTTATTTTTTTTGTGTAGGACCTTTATTAGCCTCATTCTTTTTAGATTTGTATTTTCTTTTCTTGTCCTTGTCTTTAGAGGTGCTTATCAAGTTGACACTTTTAATCTTTTCTTTAACCTTTCTTCTTCTTCTTAATATAAAATGAGTTCATTAAAAGACCATTTATCCTTTTGGCAATTATAACTAACTTTAAATTGATTAAATTATGTAAGGAGAGATATCGAACCAAATGGACAAGTCCTTTAATAAACTAAGTTTTAGTGCTTTAAGCTTTGAAGCAAGATTAGATATTTCCTTTAATGTACTCTCTTATATTTCCTTTTCTATTGTATCTCATGGAAATTAAGCTTGGAAGCATAGTGCTTATTTTTGCTTTATCATTTTTAAGAAAATGCTTTTCTATTTTGGTAAAGAAATCTTTGATCTTAATAATCTCTTCGGATATTATAGCTCTAAAGGCCTCTGGAATGCCATGCTTAATGATCGTGAAACACATACGATTAGATCTGTCTCATTTCTCATAGTCTCCTTTCATTATGAGTACTATTATATGTAAGAGAAGCGGGTTGATTTTCCCTTAGTACAAGGTCCAGATCCATGTAGCCTAAAGCGATCGAATATTTTATTTCTAATCCTTAAAGTTAGTTCTATTTAGAACCAGACTAAATTGAGGTTAGCAGATATTGAAACAAGAGAAGCTAAATAAAAGAATAATAGACAACCATAAATTATGCTCATATATATTATCATAAACATAAGTAAATTCAGATAATGATATAATCCATCTCAAGATACCAAGTGGAACATTAATATTAAAGTCCAAGTGCAACATTAATATCTTGACTTTAAACTTTAATATTAATTGCTAGTGGTAGTCTTGTTGTAATGATCAAACATTGATAATAAGATATGTCAAATAATAAACCCTTCTTCGGATTGATTTATTATTCATATGTATAACTTTATAATTGTCATGTGTTTACCATTATAGATGTGTGTAAAATCTCACAATCATTAACCTTCCTTTGGATCGGGTAATTACCATATGAATGTAAACATATATTACATTTAATATTTTCATAAGAAATATTACACATGAGAGGTCACTTTGGCAACTTCATGTATTAAATTACTCAATCTAATATTAAATAATTATTAATTAAATTTAAACCATATTAAAAAATTAGTTTGACATTAATTTGCTGACTTAAATATTTAAAGCATATAAATCATTTAATTTATGTCAACAAACAAAAACTTTATAGAACTAATATTATATTTAAACCAATATAATATTTCATGAATATTATAATAATATTATTAATAATTAAATTTATATATTGTAATAACATAATTAAATCAACATAATATTATAATAATTTTATTATTAATTAAATTTACATGGATTTAATTAATTAGATAAAATACAAAATGAATTTAGGAGATTTATGCCTTGTGAGAATGAAAAGGTATCTCAAATTAAAGTGATCTAATATAAAAAAAACACTTGAACTAAGCGTAAAGCATACTATAGTATGATTACATAAAAACTATCATCTTACTCAATGATAAAATCAAATCACTTTAAAATACATATAAAAATATTATTAAAATATATAAAAAAATAAGTCTATATATTTAACAATCATTGTAGGATGGTTCTAATACCAATGTTGGTGGAATTAATATAATAAATCTGAATTAAACATACTTTATAGATCCAAAACTAAATTTTAGAATATTTCTATAAAACTTATTGAATTCACAATAATATACATGAAATCATACAATAATTATAAAATATATTAACACAAAAGCATACCTGATAAATCCATCGGAGTATTTTCTGAATTAATCGGATATTCGACTTTCCAATTATAGAATATCCTTAAGAATTTTAGATTTCTCTTTGACGAGTGAAGAGAAACTTCATTCGATACTACAATCGGGGACCATAACCTTATTTATAGTCATAACCAATTGTTAGGGGAAACAACTTTTTACCGTGACCCCGGGGCGCACGGCGCGGAATCCGGAAACCGGGGGGTCGTCTCGGTACGGTTCGGGCCCGTCGATGGCTCCTGCTCACGCCCGTCGAGCTCTCCGAAAGGCGGCTGCGCGCTCCTCGGACGTCGGGATCGAGACCTGCAGCAGGGCGGGTTGGATGCTCCACCCGACCCCTCCGACGCCCAAGTCGATCTTGTGCCCGTAGGAGTTCCCCAGAGAGAATTGCGGGGTGTTCGAGTCTACTCACCTCTCGGAGTGTTCATGGAAAGAAGAAGAAGAAGAATGCTGACCAGAGAGTCCTGACCAGCCTCTCTCCCAGTCGTCCGTCCCCTTTCACTGTCTTACCTCTTCGGCTTAAATAGGTCGGACGGATGGCATGCTACCGGCTGTCTGCAGGTGGCGTGGCACGACCTCGCAGCCGTGCCGTGGTCAATCGGGCGGTAGTTGGGGCGTCTTGAGGAGCGGCGGCGTCGAGCGATCAAATCGTGGGAGCGATGGAGCGCGGGAGGGGCGATGGCGTCATCCGGTGTCTGACCAGAAGACCGGTGTCTCGTCATACTTAGTACCCTAACACTACCCCCTCAAAAGCCACTCTGCGGGACAATTTGGAGGGTTGGGGTGTTGCTCGGAAAAACACAGTTGCCGCATTCGTTCTCGGCGGAAGTTCTGCCGTGTCGTGTCATAATAGACCGAATCCCTTTGCAGGATACGGTCGGCGCCGCTCAAGACCCGGAAAACCGATGATCGAGGAAGCTCGAGATCCTGTAACCGAACCGCCGTTCGGGATAAAGGGGGTCGAGGAACCTCAAGACCCAAAAAACCATAGTCACCGAACCGTCGTTCGGGATATAGGGCCGAGCCACCGCTCAAGGCCGAGGACGCCGATGATCGAGCCGTCGCTCAAGACCATGTACCGAACCGCCGTTCGGGATAAATGGGGTCGAGGAGACGCCCGATCCTTGTTGCCAAGCCGACGTCCGGTAATCAGGGGCCGAAACCTGCGTTGGACCCGTAAAACCAATGGCGAGCCGCCGCTCAGGACCATGTACCGAATAGCCGTTCGGGGTAAGGGCAGGCGACGTCCGACTCCCTGTTTACCGACCCGTCGTTTGGTACAAGGGGTCGAGGTCACGCGCACGACATAGAGAACCAGAATGACCGAACCGCCGTTCGGGATAAAGGGGGTCGAGGAGACACCCGATCCTCGTTGCCAAGCCGACGTCCGTGTCGTGGGCGAAACTGCGCTGACCCGTAAAACCAATGGCGGCCGCTCGGACCATGTGCCGTAGGGGTAAGCGGCGACGTCGACGCCCGACTCGCTTACCGACGTCGTTTGGTACAAGGGTTCGAGGTCACGCACACGACCTGAGAAAACATGATAACCGAACCGCCGTTCGGGATATGGGGCCGAGCCGCCGCTCAAGACCCAGAATACCAATGGTCGAGCCACCGCTCAAGACCTAGAAGACGAACCGCCGCCGATATCAGCGCCGAAGGCCGTAGCGACGCCGAACCGCTCGATATGGGGCCGAGCCGCGCCAGCCGAATACCGATGGTCGAGCCGCCGCCAAGACCTAGAAGACCGTATCGCCGAACCGCCGTTGGATATGGCCGAGCCGCCAAGGCCTGAGATCGGTCAGCCGCCGCTCAAGACCTAGAAGAGCCGATGCCGTGCTCGCTTAGATAGCCGGCGCGCCCGCGCTTCGAGGCCGATAGCTCGCTAACGAAGTTGGATATGCCGTCACCTCTTCATTAATATGGCGTCGGCGCCATTGCCGATGTGATGCTATTGGGCGATGTGGCGGTGTCATCTTTGTCGCTTTGCCTCGGGAGGCGAAAAGTCGAGGCCCCATTCTATAAATAGCGAGCTCGCGACACTCTATCACTTTATCGTGAGTTTTCATCTCTTGTCCTGTAGTCGTCTTCCTTCAAGTTTTCTCCCTAGGCTCCGGTGCCCTTAACTTCTTCCAGCCGATTTCTTCCATTATAGGTTAGTGCGCGATGGGTCTTCCTTCCACTTCCTCTTCCTCTTCCTCTGCTTCTTCCTCCTCCTCCCCATCAGTCACAACCCGCGTCGCCGCTCTCCCTTCATCTCTTCTTTCCAGCCCTTCCTCAGATGCGGAGGCGGCGCGTGCGTTAGAGGCCATAATGTGGCCGCACGACCAAGATTCCACCTTGGACGAGCGCATGGTGGGGATTCTCCGGCGGCGCTACGGCGTCCCGGAGGAGTACAACCTCACGGCCTGAGCGGGGCAGCGGGCTTTCGACCGGTTCCCAAGGGCTTTGCCACGACGCGCCGATGCCCTAGAGGCGGCTGCGTCTTCCCGCATTCGACCATAGTGTCTGTATATCTCTCGTGGCGGATCTCGCCTTCACAGATAACTCCAAACTCTGGCGGTATTTGGTGGCTTTCTGAGGAATGCCATTACGCCAACATCGCCCCGACCGCAACCTCTTCCTCTCTGCTTTACGCCTCTTCAAGGGGTCGGGGTTACTTCACAGCCGCCGCGACCGGGGTTCCAGGTTAGCGGCGCCCCACCAATAACAAAGGGTGGAAGAGGCGTTTCTTTTTGTCCGATGCCAAAAGGGTGGGGTTTTGGGGTTCGGTGGTCGTCTAGAACCATCGATAACTGCCCGGCTTCGATGCGAGGCGCGCTCATCTCGGCGGTTGAGGTAATCCTCCCTTCCTCACAAGCCATCCGCAACATGTCGGAGAAGTGGCTTGTGGAGTGAGCTAAGTCCGTGCTCACGGATAGGCCGTTATTGTCTCGTCTCTTTTAGGCTTCTTTGCGTATTCTAGCTTCTAACACATTTGTTGTTCTCTGCGAGAGATGGTGAACTGCGGTCCTTCCACGACTCGGGTGCTCAGGGGACCGTCTCGCGCTCTCGGCGGTCTCAGCGGGCGGGGTGGCTCCCGCGCACCAGGAGGCGTCCCAGAAAGGGCCAAGGCCAGGGCGTGGTGGACACAGAGGCGCCGATGTGTGCCGCCGGCGCCGAGCGGCCGGTGCCTCCACCCCTGCCAGAGTCTTTGGTCCCAGCCGAGGGCGGCCAGGAAGGGCCGGCGTCCTCCATCCATGAAGGACTGTCTTGGGTCACGTCGGGGAAGGATCACCGTTCCTTTCCGAATGATGGGGAGGTCCCGGGGCCGCGAGCGACCTCTCGTGGCCGGTGGCATGGTCATCCCGGGGACAAGGTGTGGGTCGGGGAGAGCCCTCGACCGGCTACCTCCGGGCGCTCCATCCCGACGTCGCTCGGGACATATACACACTCCCCTCGGAAGTGCTAATGGCCAAGTCCACCAAGTCGGTGTTGTGGGTAAGCCCCGTCTTGCGTGTATCTTCTTAGTGAACAACATTCATTACTTTCAGCCTCCTTTCTCTTTGTGCAGAATCTCCACTACACCACGGCGCTCATCGGCCAGGGTGCACGACTCGGTCGATTGGTGCCTGATGCAGGCGGCGCAACAGGTTGCGCCGCCCGGCTCGAGGAGGCCCGGCGGGATCGGGACCAGGCGGTTCTTCTTGCCGAGCAGGCGGCGGACATGGCGCGGAAGTCGCGCGTCGACCACCGAGCTCGAGTCGCCTCGGCGGCAGGCCGGGCTGCAGCTCCTCGGACGGAAGGCTGAGAACCGCCTCCGGATGAAAGAGGCCGGAGTTGGCCGCCAAGCGACCTCGAGGAGGCGAGCGAAAACGCCGAAGCCCTTGCCGCGCGGAAGGCGATCGGCCGGAGGGCCGGGAGGCGATCGCGCCTACAAGAAGTCGGAAGGCTTCCTCCTCGGCTGGATCGGACGGGCCGGGTATCATCTGATATGGGTACAAGGTTGCCACTGGCCCGGTTCGAGCACGCCCTCCGGGCTCGGCGGTCGAGAGGATCCTTTCACCTCATGCCCGAGGATCATGGGTCGACATGCTGGCGAGTTTCCTTCGACGACCTTCCGAGGCGCGGCGAAGACTTCTTTTCTTCTTTTTGGAGGGTCTTCCCTTGCTTTTGTAATACTTCTTTCCCCTCTAGGGGCCCATTTTGTAATCCCAACCTTTTGGTAATACAAATTTGCCTTCTTAATACAATCTCCGACTTCTTTCCAATAGCCTGAGTCTGATATTGATTTACTTCCGTTTTGTCCTCAAACAAAATATTTCTTAAGGTTCTGGACGTTCCAAGTCCTCGAGGCTGCTGCCCGGTCATAGTCGCGAGCCGGAACGTTCCCGGTCGAACTACTTTGATTACTCGGTAGGGGCCTTCCCACTTAGGTGCGAGCTTGCCCCTTGAGTGGGCGGGGTCACTTACTTCCGCCTTGCGTAGGACTAAGTCTCCCATCCCGAGGGGTCGAGGGCGCACCTTCTTGTTGTAACTCCTGGCAACACTCCTGTTGTACGCCAGCATCTTTACGTGCGCGTTGGCCCTGCGTTCTTCTTGCGAGTCTAAGCCCGGCCGAACTCCACTGGGCGAGGTGGATTCCTCATAGTTCTCCACCGGAATGTCGGAATGACCAACTCGGTGGCGGGCGCTTCCACGCGAATGCGGTGTAGGGGACTCGCGGCGTCTTGAGGTAGTCGCGAGACCATAGGATGTTCGGGAGCTCGTCGACCCGGCTCGTCGGGCTTCAAGTCCTTTTCTAAGTCCATCCGGTATAGATCGGTTGGTCACCTCGTGAGCCCGTTGGTGCAGGGTGGGCCACCGAGCTAAACCTCAATCGGATGTGATAAGTCGCGCGAACTCCGAGAACCGTCTTTGTGGCGGGTTCCGTTATCGATGATGATAACGTTGGGCGGTCGAATCGGGTCACGATGTTCTTCCATCTGGCTATTCGACCCGTTCGGTGTAATGGTTGCCGAGGGCTCGGCTTCCACCCACTTAGTGAAATAATCTATCCCCACGATGATATGTCTCCGTGGCGGCCGGCAGAGAAACGGCCCCAAGAGGTCCATTCCCCATTGGCGAAGGGCCGGCGCAATCCATGGAGGCGGCGGGACCGCGAGGAGGCGGGCGCGGGCCCGGCGCGGCAAGTGTCGCCGCCGCACGAAAGCCTTGGCGTCTCGGTGCAGCGTAGGCGATAATAGCCACAGCGCAGATATTTTGAAGGCCAAAGTTCGGCGCCCATGTGCTCCCCACAAGTCCCGTGGACCTCGGCGAGAATCACTTCCGCCTCATCGGGGTCTAAGCATCGTAGTAGGGGATGGGAAAAGCGACCTTTGTAGAGCCGGTCGCCAATCTCGCAGTACCACGCCTGGGTTCGGCGGAGCCGCCGTGCCTTGACCTCATCCGCAGGTAGGATCCCATGGCGTTTGTACTTTAGCACTTCCTGAACCCACGTCGGTGGGGTGGTCGGGACTCCTGGGTCCCCTATCTCCATGATGGCCACCGACCGGTGTGTCAGCTCTTTGACCTCGGGATGTTCCTCTGGATCGGCTCCCGAGGCCAATTTTGGTGAGTGCGCCGCTCGTTGGGACACAGGCACCTTGGGCCAGTGAGGCGAGAAAGTTAGAGGTTTGGGCTCTTACCTCGGTCGAGTATTTGGACATGGTCGGATCCGCGCTCGATACTCCCGCCAACTTGTTCGGCGGCGAGTTGGGAATCCGTGAGGACATGGGATCGCCCCGATTGCATCTCGGCTGCGCGAGCTGCTTCCGCCTCATTGTTTGTGGCCTCGGCCGAAGCGGAGGGAACGCTCGGCGTGTCCGTCTGGGTCCTCTAGAATGAGTCGTGCGCCGGCCTCGAGCTGGAAGACCCATCCACGTCAGGTCCGGATCTCGGTGGATTTGCTCAACGCTCTGCCGGTTGCGTCAACTCCGAAATGAAATCGGCCAAGGCACGGGCCTTGATGGCTGTTCTCGGCTTGTAGAGTCGAACTCGGATAGCTCCACCGACCACTTTAGGAGGCATACGCTCGTCAAACTTAGAAAGAACTTGGCGTAGGGTTGGTCGGTCATTACCTCAATCGCATGGGCTTGGAAGTAGGGGCGTAAGCTTCCAGCCGCTAGAACGAGTGCCAATGCCGCCTTTCAATGGGAGGATAGCGCTCCGCCCACGCGCGTGGGTGGTGTAGTAAACCGGGTGTTGCGCGTGGGGGGCTTCCTTCACTAGCACCGAGCTCACGGCATGCTGAGATGCCGTCAGGTAGAGGGTAAGCTTTTTTGGCGCGGACACCGAGATAAGGCGGGAGCTCGGATAAGTCTTTGCCGAACTGCGAAAGCTTCTTCGCATTCTGCCGTCCATTGGAAGTTCTTTGGATCTTTGAGGACCCGGAAGAAAGGAAGGCACCTATCTCCCGGTCGGGACAGAAACCGGGACAAGGCCGCTATCCTTCCGTTAAGGCATTGAAGCTCCTTCACTGTTCTTGGAGATCTCATGTCGGTGAGAGCTCGGATCTTCTCGGGGTTGGCATCAATTCCTCTCTCGTGTATGATGAACCCGAGGAACTTTCCCGATGTTCTGCCAAGAAGGCGCTTGGCCGGATTAAGGCGCATCCCATATCTTCTCAGCGTAGAGAAGGTCTCCCGCAAGTCGTCGAGGTGTGCAGCCCCTGTACGACTTTTCACGATCATATCGTCAACGTATACCTCCATGTTTCGACCTATTTGCTGGGCGAACACCTTATTCACCATCCTTTGGTAGGTGGCGCGCGTTCTTTAACCCGACGGCATAACCTTGTAGAAGTAGGCTCACAGGGTGTGTGGAAGGCCGTATCTTTGCCGATCCTCGGGAGCCATCCGGATCTGGTTGTATGCGCATAGGCGTCCATAAAGGAGAAGCGGGCGTACCCAGCGGTTGAGTCGACCAGGTGAGTCGATCCTAGGAAGCAATCGCCGGGCAAGCACGATTCGGATCGGTGTAGTCGACACACATCCTCCGGCTTCCATTAGGTTTCTTGGCGAGGACTACATTGGGCGACCATCGAGTGTACCGGACTTCCTCGATGAAGTCAGGCGCCAAAGCCTATCGACCTCCTTTTGCACCGCTTGTTGGCGCTCGAGGGACCGAGTCGGTCTCTGTCTCACCGTGGTGATCGGGAGATATGCGATGGTGTTGGGAGACTTCGAGTCGATTCGGGAGGTCGGCGGTATCGGCGAGCGTCGGCGCTTTCTGGAGGAGGGATGAGTGCGCCGCTCTTGATTATCGAGTCGGGTCGATCCGATTGTCCGTCGGGACGGTCGTCTTGCAGCGGAATATTGTCCGCCGGGTTTGTCGGCTCGGGATGCTTGGTCGGGCGCTGCGTCCCGCGTGGGTCTTCGAGGGGCGATTCGGCCTTTCCTCTTACCCAAGGAGGTTCGCCGTCAAGTAACACCGCCTAGACTCGAGGATCTCCCGAACCTCCCGACCGGCCTTTGGTGGGAACCGGCGTCCGATGGTATGTGGATATAATGGCCCTTAGCTTGAGGTGGGTCGGCCCGAATGGCGTTGTGCTGCGATGGGGAGGTCGACCACGGAAGGTCACCCGGCAAAGTTTTTGCCTTGGCGAATCCCAGAGTCAACGGTAGGGTCACGCGCCCGTGGCGAAATCGAGTCGCCGTAAAGCCGTGGCGCCGAGTGCAAGGGCTTGGGGCTTCCTTCGGCAACCCCAACCGGAAAAGCCTCGAAGTAGAGGATGTCGGCGAGCTGCGATGTCGACCATAATCCTTTGGACTGTCGTTGGCTATTCGGGCCGACACCACGGCGCATCATCATGCTCGATTACTCCCATATCCCCGAGAATGTGATCTCGGCTCGGAGGAGGGTGGTATTCCCGGTAATGTGGCTCGGGCGTAAGCCCGCCGACCCGGCGCTATGTCCTCGGCGGCGGGCCCCACTGATCACGTCGATGTGTTGCTCGGCCAAGACGCCGGGGCGAGGGCGGTGCCGCGGATCGGAGGTATTGATCTAGGTGACCTCTTGGATCGGCTCCTCGATTTGTCGCTTGGCTCGTGGCATTGCTCGTGTCGTGTCCGTTTTGCCGATGGAAGCGGCAATAGTGCTATCGGCCCGGTATCGTCGGCTCCTCATCGGGGCGGCTGAGCATTCCCGCTCCTTTATCTGGAGGAATATTTGCGTCGAGGCGCCTTGAGGAGGTGGCGGCTCGGCGCGTATGGGTCGGGCGGCCCATGCGGCGCCCGCAGTGCGAGGACTCCGCTTTGGTTGTCAGTCCGTCGGGATGGAGTAGGATGCCCCCTCGGTCGTTCTTCCTTCCTTCCGACATCCGGGACTCGGCCGCCACGTATTGACTTGCCCGGCTGAAACATCTCCGCGATGGGCCGGTCGCTCCACCAAGGACCGGCAAAACCTCGACGGTCGCAGCCCATCATAACGCTGCATCAACGGCGATGGGTGAGCGTCCGATAACTCCTCCGTACCTCGTGGTGAACCTTGAGCGAAGTCGGAGAGGGCTCGTCCTCCTTTTGCTTCAAACCCATGAGGCGCAGCGAAGGCTTTGGTCGCGCAAGCGCGACGCAGCTCGAAGTCCTTGGCGAGCTGTTGAAGGATGTCACCGTCCGCTTTTCAAGGTCTTTGTACCACGCGCGCGGATCCTTTCAGCGTGGTGACGCTCGGCATCAAGGCGTCGAGGTTCCATATAGGGTCATCGAGCCCGAAAATCAGCGATGTGATCCATTGGGTCGCGACTCCATCATCTGGTCGATGGAGAGCGGAAGTTCAAAGGGCCTTTGGTATTCCCGTATGTCGGTGGCGACGGGGACTCCGATGGGACACTTCCCTCTGCTCTTCTTTGGACTTACGGCGTCCCTTTGCACCTCATCGGGACGTGCGATGGGCCGGATTTGAGCCGAAATAAGTCCGTCGAGTGCGAAGACACCGCCTCGAGTTCGAGCGGGGCGTCCGGGTTCTCGAGCCGGGTTCCGTCACGAACCGGCGGGAGGCTGGGAAGATGGTACCGGCGGGATCGCCTCATGATCTTGGGAAGGGGTTCCGCCTTTGGAGGGTCGGCTCTGCGCCTCACGGAGTAGGCGAGGAGGGCGGCTGGGCGGTACTTGCGGTCCGAACACATGTTGGGAAAGGTCCTGAAAAGCCTCCACCGTGACGGTGGGAGGGAGCGGGGGAACCCGACTTGGCGGGTAGAGCCCGGCGTCGCTAAATATACTCCAGTAGCGATCTACAGTTGCGGCAGGATCGTCCCTCCAGGGTTCGAGTGCGGGACCTCGTAGAGGTGCCGGCCGGAAAGCGACCTTTCGTCCATGTGTCGTTAAGGGCGGAGCAGGTAGTCCCTCGACAGACAGGCCCTTCTTCTAGCGCCAATCTGTTAGGGGAAACAACTTTTTACCGTGACCCCGGGGCGCACGGCGTGGAATCCGGAAACCGGGGGGTCGTCTCGGTACGGTTCGGGCCCGTCGATGGCTCCTGCTCACGCCCGTCGAGCTCTCCGAAAGGCGGCTGCGCGCTCCTCGGACGTCGGGATCGAGACCTGCAGCAGGGCGGGTCGGATGCTCCGCCCGACCCCTCCGACGCCAATCGATCTTGGCCGTCGGCCGGAGTTCCCCAGAGAGAATTACGGGGTGTTCGAGTCTACTCACCTCTCGGAGTATTCATGGAAAGAAGAAGAAGAAGAATGCTGACCAGAGAGTCCTGACCAGCCTCTCTCCCAGTCGTCCGTCCCCTTTCACTGTCTTACCTCTTCGGCTTAAATAGGTCGGACGGATGGCATGCTACCGGCTGTCTGCAGGTGGCGTACGGGCCTGACCTCGCAGGCCGGTGCCGTGGTCAACTGGGCGGGTAGTTGGGGCGATGCTGAGGAGAAGCGACGTCGGGCGATCAAATCGTGGGAGCAGTGGAGCGCAGGAGGGGCGATGACGTCATCCGGGTGTCTGACCAGAAGACCGGTGTCGTCGTACTTAGTACCCCTAACACAATGAATATACAATTATGATTATATTCATAATTGATGAATCTATAATTATGCTTCATCAAGAGTTTCATATTCTTAACTTATCCAATCATTAAGTTAGAAATATGATAATGGTATCTAAACAATTAATTTTTATTATAATTATATCCAGAGCCAAATAAATTTATTTTAATTAGATCACTTTAATGTTGATTAATTAGAAGAATAATTTAATATATTTAATTATACATTTGTGATCTTTAAAATTGTAACATGTTTGACTTCACATATATTGAATCCTACATAATTGCATGGGAGCTATTTCCAATAAATATCTTTTCTATGTTTAAATTAATTTTAGGTTCAGAAGATTCGATCAATGGTTTGAACAATGTTGAAAAAAGTGCTCAGGAACATACTTGTGAGACTAAAATGTGTTTGGTTGTCTTTCGTTTATTATTTGGACTTTGTTCTGTATTATCCCATGAAATTAACTTCGGATGTTTATATTTGACACAGAGGACTGTTGTTTTGTTGCCTTGGAAACAATTAAAAGGCCCTGGTTTCACATGTCTGAAGCAATCTTGGCCGGTGATACTGTAGCTGAGCTCCAATTCTTTTTCCTAGGTAAAAATCAAGTTATTATTTTTCTAGAACATGCTCTGGTAGACATTTATGAACCATTGCTGTTATCATATCTGGTCCTATGAGGTTTATCAACCCCCCTCTTTATTATACTTTGTTGTTACTGCTTTTTATGCTGATGGTGGTGTTGGTTGTGTTAATTGTTTGATCGGTATGCCTTGATAAACCGTCTCTTCCAATACTGTGATTTTTTAATTTATTTTTCATCTCCTCATGCAATATATTTATTCCCGTTATTTCTATAATGATTTTATTATATATTTGGATCGACAAGTTAAGATGCTTTGTCCTGTCATGCTTGTTTAAAGAATATCATGTAGTTTACGTTGGAGCAACTCATGCAAGTAACATAATATGATATCTGAAATATTCTTTCTAACAATCATCTTCTATGTTAATGAATCTTGTGATGGTATATACTATTTTGTGAAACCAATTCTTTGTTTTAATATAAATATCTATTAGTTTTAATGAAGAAAGTCTCGTTCATGTATGAATGTATACTCAATTGTTTTCCCAAATACGAATGTCGTGCATGTAGTTGAAGTTTCTCTTTCTTCTTCTCATCCTCCATGGATTAGATAACATATAAATTAAAGACGAGACTCCCCCTCGAAAGAAGTTGTTCTTATGTTTATCCGTCACCTTATGCATCGTTGAGCGCCTCATCTTAGTCTTATTCGACGTTGGCATCGTCATTCTCTTCTCCTTCTTTGTCCTCTTTTTTTTTCTCTATACCGCTCTATCGAATCCCATCCCCATCCCCCTCCCCACCATCATGCATCGTTGACCTCCTCTTGTGCCAATCGCCCACCATCGACCATCGCCTCTTTAATATTGAGAATTGATTCATAGTAGTTATTTAAGATAATATGATGGAGTAAAGTAGTTATCACTAGGTCCTATAAATAAGATCATAATCCATAAAAAAAGATAGAAGATGTGTAAATTTGATAAAATCTTGTAAGTGTTCTATATCTTTTTTGTTTTAATACTACATCAATTTTCTTGATTAAAAGTATTCTATTGAATGCATCGTAACATTTGAGGCCTCCACTCTCCCGGAAGGACAGCAATCGACGGCGCTCCTCCACAGGCGCCACCTTCTATGATGACCCCTCCCTATCCTACACCATTGATCGCCCCATCACCAACTGGGACTCCAAACGCTGCGAGTGGCTCTGCCTCAACCTGTCGCTGGCCACCTTGGACCGGGTCATCATGGTGATCGAATCGACAAGGGGCGGTGGCCCAACCCGGGAGGTGACCACCTGCTCCTCCATTTCTTCGAGAACAAGGCAGCCTACTGGTCAATGATTCTCCTTGCAAAGTTTTTAGTCTGTGAAGTCTAAACAAGGGGTTTATCCAACACAACATTATTGAGCATAGTTTTCTCCTTGCAAATTTACAGAATGTTCCAACGTCTATGTTTAAGACACCATCATAATAAGTAAATAGCATAATATTCTATTTTATTATTTTTACTCAATTGTTTCTTTTACTTCTTAATAAATTAGATGCGTGATTGTGTTTTAGTCATACTGTTTTGCCCATATTTACATAATAGATATACTTGCTAACATGTTGGAATTTAATGTTCATGCTGGCTTAGATAATCATAAGGGCCAGAGTCTTGCTTGCTGAAGGAAAAATAAAACGCATTATTCACATATTTTTATGTTGGTGCCCAACACCTATGAGCTTAACCATCTCAGTTTATATTTCAGCCAAGTTCAAAATGATGTTTAGGATAAAAATAATTCAAAGGCTAAACATAAAAATTGTTCTCTAAGTATAGTTGACAATTATAACATGCCATCTACAGCTTGTCTCCTGCTATCTGATTTGGCAACCATGAACTTGCAGGTGGAAGAGAATAGCACGGCTCCCACACGTGTTATTGGTGTAGTTCGAGGAAGTGAGAAACCTAGCATATTTGTTCCGGAGAATGATCCCAGCACTGGTCAGTGGTTTTATGTTGATGTTCCAATGATTGCTCGAGCATGTGGTGTCCCAGATAATACTCTTTATATTGAAGACATCAATGAAGATGTCAGCGCAAGCAATCCTTATCCAATCCCAAAAGATGTCAACACCTTGATCCGTCATTCAGTCATGCCTCAAGACCACTTGAACTATACATTTACATGGTATGTGAGTTTGATGGCCTAGTTTTTGTTTGAAGATTTACATGGTATGGGTGGCAATTATGCAACCATTTTAGCAAATATGAATTTCCGAGTTAGTGGAGTTATGTGTATGATCTGAACAGAATTTTCTATCTTCATATTTATAATCATTTATATGCTCATGTTGATCACACCTGCTAGTTCATATCTAATTTGACATTGATTGTCTGCTATGTTTAGGTACTCCCTCTCGGCTGCTGTGACATATATGGCTCTGCGTCGTATTAGGCCGAAGAAGTCACGGAGATAGTGGAGTTGTGAAAGCATGCACATCTTCGGTGAGTTTAAAATGGAATTATAGTACTAGCTGCACTCATTTACAGTTGCCTGGAGGTTCTGAGTAGACTAGCATAAAGCCTCTTTGGACCGTTGAATAAATATGTTACGATCAGACATTGGCGATCACCCACGAGTTGTACGAATTATGTTCCCGGAACAGTGAGTGATATGATTGGGATATTTTCTTTTATAAACTCTAGCACTCAGGGCTTGGTTTATTTATTGTCCAAATGTATTTTGGCAGAACAATGCTGGGAATCATTATGTTATTTTGTTCTGCATTTTCTTTTCTCTTCCATCCTTGTTTTGTGTTTGTGTAAGTTACTGAGCTTCATGAAGTGTAGAGACTTTTCAAGAAATGAATGAAGATATTGCGCACAAGTTTTACCGGCGATGTTTCTTGGGATCGAGCTTCATGTTGGATTGCCAGTTCTTCGTTTTAACCTTTGTTTTCTTTCTCTGTTTTGGTTTTCATCCTTGCAATGGTAGATGAGTCGAGGACCAAGGTTTTCTTTCTCTGATGCATACAGTTGTGATGAAGATTTTGTTGACCAAGGTTTATTTGTCAATAAATGCAGTAGATAACATGCCTTTGAATAGAAGATCAATTATATTATAGTCATAAAACAATACATGATGAAAGCAACAGCATTCTTATCGAAGCAAGATCAAGATGAAAGCTTCACTTAGTATAAAGTGATACAAAGAGATGTCTTCTTAGATAATAGCTCTTCTTTTTTCTCGCGCTGAACGCAAATAGAAATTATGGTCCCAGTACACATTTAAGTTAAAAGGAAAATAAAGGAAAAGAAAAAGCACATCGCTTCCAAGCTGCCAAGTTGCTTCAAACCTAAATGGTAAGGGAAGTGAACACCAATCAAAGAGACTTCTGATCGATCCCAAAAGAGAAGTTGAGACACACATGGAAACAAAAATAAAATGCAAACAAGCCAGTACGAACAGAGAGAGTATGACACACCTTACACAGACGACGACTAATCTACTTGCGCTAAGCCTGTGTTTGTCTGATGGACCAAGCACAAGACTTCCGAGTAATCCTGGAACAAGGAAGAAGTTGGCGTACGTGTGAACCAAAAAAGCACGCAAGGCAACCGGAAAGAGAAGAAGAACACGACTTACAGAGACGATTCCTCTGCTCATGCTGAACCTACGTTGGTGTCGTACATGTATGGATTCTTGTTATACCAAATGAACTCGTTGGCATCGATGGCCCGAATCCTGACCTCCGGTATCTGGCTGATGATCTCCCAGTTGACCTCGCCCATGAGACACCTCTTCAACAATGGCAAGCTGCACTGCAGCTCAAGCTTTCTGAATCTTTGCTGCTGCTCAACGAGATCCGACAGCCATGGCGGCAGGCACTCCGCTGATAGCGGACAAGACAGATGCAGGTGTTGCAAGCCAGCCAGATCTCCCACGTACTCCAAGCTCGGGCAGTCATCCACTTGCAGATGCTTCAGTGAGGGAGATTTGATATGCGCCGCAAGCTGTGGTTATGCTTGAGAGTGAGGTTGTCAGTCAGAAAGTCGAGGTTCTTGATTTCTACAAAGCTGTGAGTGCGCTCCTTGTAGAGTACTTTCAAGTTGGTCGGGCAAAGGCCTCCCGGAAGAGCCCCCAGCTTGGGACAGTCCACGAGCCAGAGTTCCTTCAGATTAGGGAGCAGCTTAAGATGGCTGCTGCGTCTGCTATCATCAGCGGCGGACTCGCTTGTCGGAAGCCTGACAGGATTTTGATGATGTGACAGGTCGGAGTTGGTAAAATGAATGTCTTGACTTCCGATCAGATCTAGCTCAGATCGTGGCTGGCTTGGATCTGGACGTGAATCTGGTGTTGCTCGGCGGATTTTCGCTGACCTTTGAAGCAGTTTAAGCGTGGCTTTCTTTTGAACTGATGTCACTGATGTCGACCATTTTGTCCAGTTGGGCATGTTGAAGAATTGCATTACCTCAAGCTTGGGAAATGCCCGAAATCCTTAAACTCCGGCGATCGCTGAGGAATTCAGCACCAATGGTTATGATTGCATTTGCCCCGTTAATTGATAGGAACTTTAGCTCCGGAAGCAGGCCCAGGGGAGGAAGCTTCGAGCATGATGGAAGATCATGAATGCTCAAGAATGACAGCCAGGGAAAGCAGTGTCGAGGAAGACACCGTCATCCATCTCGGAAAACAATTACCGGGAAAGAATTTGATAGAAAGATACTGCAGGCTTGGTGGGGGACAGAGTCCATGGCATATCCTCCGAGCTCTTTGGCTTTGCTCCACGGTGCGTTGCACTCGATCTGGACACATGCAGAATAGATGCAATTGCCTGAGAGCAGATTTGTTGGCAAGTACGGATTCTCCGGTTGTTGTTGCCCTATCCAACCTGTATATGCTCAGAGACCTCAGCTTGGCCAAAGGTTGCAGCTCCTTCAACTCACCATCATCGCTGACGATGAACATGTCGAGCTCGCTGAGATTTGTGAGTGACCCCATTCCCTTTGGCAAGGATGTTAATGGAGTGTCCTGCAGTCGAAGACATTGTAGATTGTACAGCTTCGTGATGGCCTTCGGAAGTTTTCTCATGGATTTGCAGCCCGAGACGCTCAAAGTTTGCAGATTCCGAAGGCCCCCCACAGATTCGGGGATCCCCCGTATCTTTGTTCGATCAAGATCCAAATGCCTAAGTTGTGATAGTTCTCCGATGGACTTGGGAAGACTCTCGATGGATGTGTCGTTCAGAAGCAGGACTCTCAGCTTCCTTAGCTTTTTAAACAGATCATCTCCGATTGTACGGGCACGAGGGCTATCAAAGATGAGCAAAGATCTTAAACACTTCTCTTCAACGATTCTATCGGGGATCTCTACTCTCTCCCCTATGTTTGAGGTTGACAATCGACGAAGCTTATTTAATGGGTTCGTATTCAGTGATTGGAGATCACTGACATAGACGCCCTCTCCATGGATCAAGGACTGGGCAAGAGATCTCAAAAGATCATGCATGGTGCATCTGCTGCCGTCTACAAAGGTAGGATCCACCTGCAGTAGGTTTAGCCAGATCAAGTCCTCGTAATAACCCTCGGCTATCTCTTCCATCGACAGTTCTCCGTTCTCCTCTGTGAAACCTTCGGCCACCCAAAGCCGGATAAGATCCTTACGGTACATATCAGCCTTGTTGGGATACAAAGAGCAATGCAGAAAACACTGCTTAAGATGAGAAGGTAAATCTTCATAACTCAAGTACAAAACCCCCGGTACTTTCTTATTGAACTCCGCCATCTTCCATAGATCACTTCTGAGAACCTTTTCCCAGTCCATCGTACTTCTCTTGGATCTTAAAACCCCCAAGAACCTTGATTGCGAGAGGAAGTCCATCACATTTTTGAACCATTTTACTTCCAATTTCTTTGAATCTGGAAATATCGCCCGTCTCTCTATTATCCCAAACCGTCTTCCACAGTAATTCCCACACTCTTCATCCATTTTCTCAACATGATGAATATTGTCTCCCATATTTCTTGCTACGTTTTCGTTTCTAGTGGTAACTACGATCCTGCAATTACTGGTTGCTCCATGCATCAAAGGGTTCTTGAGTAAATCTTCCCATACGTCTGGACTCCATACATCGTCCAATACCAGAAACAAATTTCTCGATAGGAGAGAAACAAGTTTACGTTCAAGTTCCTGTCTTCTCTCAGCTCCTTCAACACTTCCTCCAACGCGTCCAATCATTTTTTTGAGCAAATCAGTCTCTGAATAGTTCTTCGTGACACGCAACAACACTCGAATCGGATAGTTTTGTATGATCCTTTCATCATTGAATACTCTACGCGCTAGAGTGGTCTTCCCAATTCCACCCATCCCGACAATCCCAAAAAACACACTTTCGCTTCTCACTGCTCTCCACTATGGAGTTGATCAGCTTTTGGGCAGCGCCTTCGATTTGGGTTCCTATGATGCCTGCCTTATCCTCTATGGAAGATGCCCCACCAGATCTTGCTGGGTGAATTAGGATGTCTTTTTCAGTGATCTCTACATCTGGTATTATAGATCTATCTTCCGTGATCTCTTTCAGTCTATCATTCAAGTCTTTTTATTCTACTACTGATTTGATAGCGGTGTTTGATAGATCCAAAGTAAGAAGAACTTCGCGAGCTGGAAGGATAGCATACCGCAAAAGTCGTCGATGCCCGACTCTTCAGCAAGCTGCCACCTTCGATGATGCAAAGATCGATGATATCATCGGCGTCGTACATGACATCCTTCAACTCCCTCACCCTGGTGTCCATTGCCGGATCTACATGCCTCCTTTGCTCTGCAGTGCGAAGAAAGCCTTCGATCCTCTTCAACCTTCTCTCCAGAGTTTCGACCTCCGCCCTCACGCATAGCACTTTGCATATCTCTCCCTCCACGAACTTGGCTATCTTTTGGAGGAACCCTTTTACGAAAAACTCTAACACCATTGCCATCTCGTAACACAGTTCAAGAAGATCAAAGTGAGTGTCTCCAAAGTTTCTGATTTATAGGATAAGATCTACGTCGAGCATAAATATGTTCCGGAATCAAGGCCCCATTTCCATAAGTGAGTCTCCCACAGCATGCATGTGCCCATTGGTCCAATTGCCAGCTTCTTCTTCACCGTGCATGCCGTGAAATAAATAATCTGCCTTATTTTCTTATGACTTGTTGGTCTTTGTTTATTATGTGATGAAATAAGTAGTCTGCATGTGACTCGTGTGGCAACATTATATATATAGAAACTCAAATTAAAAATTCAAAATTCCTGGAAGATGGTGAAACAATGACACTTTTAAAACTCAAAAAGTCAAAAAACAGATACAACTAAGAAACATGCTCAGAAGAACTCATGAGACAAACATTGTAGAGTGCAAAGAGACACAAATAATTGGCAAACAATGATAGCACATGATTTTATTCAACAATACAAAACAGGTACAAACAATATTCTTATTCAAGTCTAGATTTGAGAAAAATACATAAACATTTAAAAGAATAGAGAATGGAGCAACTTTTGAAACAAACTAGTCACGAATGAATATTACAAATAATAGATAATGTAAAACTAATGCATGTAAAGCACCAAATATCAATCTAATGAATGTGAAATTGCGAGTTGTGTGGAAGTAATGAGCTAAAGCTTTCACCAACTTCCACCAAGTTTGATTGTGTCGTCCCACAAGCTGGGGCAAAAGTTATCCCCATGAGAGACGACTGTTTCCAAGTTACAATAAGCTTTTAGCTAAAGTGAATCTATTAGGACTAGAATTGGCAACCTAATTTCTCATGAATACAGAGTAATTAGACTAGTGATTACAACATTATGATAACTAGCGAGGCCAAGGAACTCACTGGTTCATCTAATAAGAATATTAATGCTTGCTGTCTACCAGTGCCGGCATTGAATTCCTATGCCAGACCTTATCCTGTTCTTCCTATCGATGCCAATGGCAGGCATGGTCAGCTATCATCTAAACGCTACTTCTTTATGACTTGGTCCTCTGGATTCCATATGCCAACTCCTTTCACACTGTATATGTGATGAAATAAATAGTATGCATGCTGCATGCGGTAGTTTGTCGCAACATGTGTTTGGAAACTTATCATCATTTCTCACTACAGCTCAAGAATGACTAATTGATGGTTTCTAGGATGATGCAGCTTGTGTTATCCTTGATTTGTTGTGACTTGCTCACCATTGACTAATTGCCAGCCGCTACGCTACCAAAGAAGGTCGGAGACGTTAATGCTCAACTCCCACCGCTACCAGCTTTGAATTCCCAAACCCAAGCACCTTCTTCCCATCCACTTGTGTCGATTCCGAGCTCATCAAGCTGGTGTCAAATGTGATGTCCTCTGACCTGGGTGTTGGAGGGGGTTTGGTCGTCGACCCTCGGCATTCTTCTTTCTTTATCTTGCTGGTTTGCTTGCTGCATTCATTTACAGTTACATGTAAGTTCTTTGGGCAAAACTGGCATTAGCCTTATGGAATGTCAAATAACGTGTTACGATAAAAAATTAGCAATCACGTTTGAGTTACTTCCAATTTTTTTTACCTTTTGTTTCATCCTGCTTAACTCAAAATTTGATTATTCGATACGAATGCTGATTACGAGTCAATCGATGTTCTTCCTTTACATTTGTGATGATTTAATCTTGACGGATACCACCCTTGTTTGTTGGTGGAATTAACACAATAAATCTAGGTCAAACATGCTTTAGATCCAAAATTGAATTTTAAAATGTTTTCATAAAATTTATTAAATCCACAATAATATATATGAAATTCTATAATAATTATAAAATATATTAATATGGAAGCATACCTGATGAATCCATCACAGTATTTTCTAAATTAATTGATGCTTTAGCTTTCCAATTGTAAAGTATCCTTAAGAAATTTAGATTTCTGTTTGACGGGTAAAAAGAAACTTCATTAAATCTGCAGCAGACCATAACCCTCTTTATAATCATAACTGATGAATCTATAATTTTGATTATATTCATAATTGATGAATCCGTAATTATACTTCAAGAGTTTCATATTCCTAACTTATTCGATCATTAAGTTAGAAATATGACTGATGGTATCAACATAATTAATTTTCATGACAATTATGTTCCTTAGCCAAATAAATTTATTTTGATTAGAACACTTTAATTTTAGCTAATTAGAATAATGGTTTAACATATTTAATTATACATATTTGATCCTTAAAATTTTAACAATCTCTTACCGTATGTATCATTATAAATGTGATGTACTTTATGAGCTCAATAATGTTATTATTATTAAATAAAATATATAATACAATGGCCATATTAATATAGGACCAAAGCGGTCTTCGCTATATCAATCATAACTAAACCCATCAATGATCACTAATATTAATATAACCAAATGATATAGATTAATCATAAAATATGTAGCATGAAAATTATATAAATATGATTATATATGTCAATTTTCAACTGGTCCAACTTTATCTTTATGAGTTCATTAATAACTTTGATAGTTATAATTTACAAAGTATAATAAACTGAAGCTTTATTTTTGATCTAAAAATACCTATAGAATCCGGCATAGAATATTTAACAAATACATGACAAACTCCCACTAAACTGAAGTTTCCTCAAATTCTAATACACTCATATGAGTAGTATACTTATGAAAGACCTTAGGTGATACACCTTTTGTGAGAGGATTTACCAAAATAAAGTTTATTCCTAAGTGTTCTATAGAAACTTGTTTACTTTATACCATTTCTTTCACACAAATTAAACTTATTATTTCCAAATAAACAAGAATAACCAGATTTATCCAATAAAAAATAAAAATTAAATTTCATCTAAATGATGATGCGACAAAATGTCTTTTAAATCCAAATAGTATATAGTACACAATAACAATCTAAATGTGCTTATAGCTTCTACTTCTATTGATTTTTTGTCCTCCACAGAAATGCATCTCTTAGTATTATTGGGCTTTTGGTAGCTTAGACAATCCTGCATTGAAACAATGATGTTAGTGATTGCACCGAAGTCTAACCACCAAGTGTTTCTAGGTACTGAAGTTAAATTAACTTCAAAATAAACCAAAGTAAGGAATATACCCTTTCTAGCACGCTAGGCGTGATATTTAGCATAGTCCTTTAAATGCCCAAATTTCTTACAAAAAATATAAGTATCAATTTTTTTTTTTTTTAGGACCTTTATCGTCTCATTCTTTTTAGATTTGTATTTTCTTTTCTTATCCTTGTCTTTAGAGGTGCTTATCAAGTTGACACTTTTAATCTTTTCTTGCTTTAACCTTTCTTCTTCTTGCACATAATATAAAATGAGTTCATTAAAAGACCATTTATCCTTTTGGCAATTATAACTAACTTTAAATTGATTAAATTATGTAAGGAGAGATATCAGAACCAAATGGACAAGTCCTTTAATAAACTAAGTTTTAGTGCTTTAAGCTTTGAAGCAAGATTAGATATTTCCTTTAATGTACTCTCTTATATTTCCTTTTCTATTGTATCTCATGGAAATTAAGCTTGGAAGCATAGTGCTTATTTTGCTTTATCATTTTTAAGAAAATGCTTTTCTATTTTGGTAAAGAAATCTTTGATCTTAATAATCTCTTCGGATATTATAGCTCTAAAGGCCTCTGGAATGCCATGCTTAATGATCGTGAAACACATACGATTAGATCTGTCTCATTTCTCATAGTCTCCTTTCATTATGAGTACTATTATATGTAAGAGAAGCGGGTTGATTTTCCCTTAGTACAAGGTCGGATCCATGTAGCCTAAAACGATCAGAATATTTTATTTCTAATCCTTAAAGTTAGTTCTATTTAGAACCAGTACTAAATTGAGGTTAGCAGATATTGAAACAAGAGAAGCTAAATAAAAGAATAATAGACAACCATAAATTATGCTCATATATATTATCATAAACATAAGTAAATTCAGATAATGATATAATCCATCTCAAGATACCAAGTGGAACATTAATATTAAAGTCCAAGTGCAACATTAATATCTTGACTTTAAACTTTAATATTAATTGCTACTGGTAGTCTTGTTGTAATGATCAAACATTGATAATAAGATATGTCAAATAATAAACCCTTCTTCGGATTGATTTATTATTCATATGTATAACTTTATAATTGTCATGTGTTTACCATTATAGATGTGTGTAAAATCCTGTCAATCATTAACCTTCCTTTGGATCGGGTAATTACCATATGAATGTAAACATATATTACATTTAATATTTTCATAAGAAATATTACACATGAGAGGTCACTTTGGCAACTTCATGTATTAAATTACTCAATCTAATATTAAATAATTATTAATTAAATTTAAACCATATTAAAAAATTAGTTTGACATTAATTTGCTGACTTAAATATTTAAAGCATATAAATCATTTAATTTATGTCAACAAACAAAACTTTATAGAACTAATATTATATTTAAACCAATATAATATTTCATGAATATTATAATAATATTATTAATAATTAAATTTATATATTGTAATAACATAATTAAATCAACATAATATTATAATAATTTTATTATTAATTAAATTTACATGGATTTAATTAATTAGATAAAATACAAAATGAATTTAGGAGATTTATGCCTTGTGAGAATGAAAAGGTATCTCAAATTAAAGTGATCTAATATAAAAAAAACACACTGAACTAAGCGTAAAGCATACTATAGTATGATTACATAAAAACTATCATCTTACTCAATGATAAAATCAAATCACTTTAAAATACATATAAAAATATTATTAAAATATATAAAAAATAAGTCTATATATTTAACAATCATTGTAGGATGGTTCTAATACCAATGTTGGTGGAATTAATATAATAAATCTGAATTAAACATACTTTATAGATCCAAAACTAAATTTTAGAATATTTCTATAAAACTTATTGAATTCACAATAATATACATGAAATCATACAATAATTATAAAATATATTAACACAAAAGCATACGATAAATCCATGAGTATTTTCAATTAATCGGATATTCGACTTTCCAATTATAGAATATCCTTAAGAAAGATTTCTCTTTGTGAGTGAAGAGAAACTTCATTCGATACTACAATCGGGGACCATAACCTTATTTATAGTCATAACCAATTGTTAGAAACAACTTTTCACAGTGACCGGGCGCCTGGCGCGGAATCCGAGCAAAGTGCGTCTCGATGCAGTTCGGGCCGTCGATGGCTCCTGCTCACGCCGTCGAGCTCTCCGGCGGCGCGCTCCTCGGGCGTCGGGATCGAGACTGCGGCGAGGCGGGTTGGATGCTCCACGACCCCTCAGCCTTAAATCGATCTTGGCCGTCGTAGGAGTTCCCGAGAAGTGCGGGGTGTTCGAGTCTACTCACCTCTCGGAGTGTTCATGGAAAGAAGAAGAAGAAGAATCTTGACCGAGAGAGTCGGCCGGCCTCTCTCGATCGTCAGTCCCCTTTCAGCATCTTACCTCTTAAATAGGTCGGACGGATGGCATGCTCTGCGTCTGCGAGGTGGCGTGCTGGGCGACCTCGCGGCGGTCTGCGTGATCAGCGGCGGAGTAGTTGGGGCGTCTTGAGGAAGCGGCGGCGTCGAGCGATCAAATCGTGGGGCGATGGAAGCGCGGGAGGCGATGGCGTCATCGGTGTCTGGCCAGAAGACCGGTGTCTCGTCATGCCAAGTACCCTAACACTACCCCCTCAAAAAGCCACTCTGCGGGACAATTTGGAGGTTGGGGGTGTTGCTCGGAAAAACACAGTTGCCGACTGTTCTCGGGGCGGAAGTTACTGCACGTATCGTGTCATAGTTGGC